>CAUEHI010000501.1:0-28486 GCA_958507055.1 Crioceris asparagi
ATCTGTTTTCAACATTTTATGACTAAATAAGCTATAATATGTCTAATCCACACATAAAAGTGAATAAATTGAACAAAAACTCGAAATCTGAAAACAAGATTATTTCTAATTTTTAGCTCTTAACTTGGTCTAAAATATCTGTTTTCAACATTTTATGACTAAATAAGCTATAATATGTCTAATCCACACATAAAAGTGAATAAATTGAACAAAATCTTGAAATCTGAAAACAAGATTATTTCTAATTTTTAGCTCTTAACTTGGTCTAAAATATCTGTTTTCAACATTTTATGACTAAATAAGCTATAATATGTACAATCCACACATAAAAGTGCAGAAATTGAAAAGAAACTTGAAATCTGAAAACAAGTTTATTTCTAATTTTTAGCTCTTAACTTGGTCTAAAATATCTGTTTTCAACATTTTATGACTAAATAAGCTATAATATGTCTAATCCACACATAAAAGTGAATAAATTGAACAAAAACTTGAAATCTGAAAACAAGATTATTTCTAATTTTTAGCTCTTAACTTGGTCTAAAATATCTGTTTTCAACATTTTATGACTAAATAAGCTATAATATGTCTAATCCACACATAAAAGTGAATAAATTGAACAAAAACTTGAAATCTGAAAACAAGATTATTTCTAATTTTTAGCTCTTAACTTGGTCTAAAATATCTGTTTTCAACAATTTATGACTAAATAAGCTATAATATGTCTAATCCACACATAAAAGTGAATAAATTGAACAAAATCTTGAAATCTGAAAACAAGATTATTTCTAATTTTTAGCTCTTAACTTGGTCTAAAATATCTGTTTTCAACATTTTATGACTAAATAAGCTATAATATGTACAATCCACACATAAAAGTGCAGAAATTGAAAAGAAACTTGAAATCTGAAAACAAGATTATTTCTAATTTTTAGCTCTTAACTTGGTCTAAAATATCTGTTTTCAACATTTTATGACTAAATAAGCTATAATAAGTCTAATCCACACATAAAAGTGAATAAATTGAACAAAAACTTGAAATCTGAAAACAAGATTATTTCTAATTTTTAGCTCTTAACTTGGTCTAAAATATCTGTTTTCAACATTTTATTACTAAATAAGCTATAATATGTCTGATCCACACATAAAAGTGAATAAATTGAACAAAATCTTGAAATCTGAAAACAAGAATATTTCTAATTTTTAGCTCTTAACTTGGTCTAAAATATCTGTTTTCAACATTTTATGACTAAATAAGCTATAATATGTACAATCCACACATAAAAGTGCAGAAATTGAAAAGAAACTTGAAATCTGAAAACAAGATTATTTCTAATTTTTAGCTCTTAACTTGGTCTAAAATATCTGTTTTCAACATTTTATGACTAAATAAGCTATAATATGTACAATCCATACATAAAAGTGCAAAAATTGAAAAGAAACTTGAAATCTGAAAACAAGATTATTTCTAATTTTTAGCTCTTAACTTGGTCTAAAGTATCTGTTTTCAACATTTTATGACTAAATAAGCTATAATATGTCTAATCCGCACATAAAAGTGAATAAATTGAACAAAAACTTGAAATCTGAAAACAAGATTATTTCTAATTTTTAGCCCTTAACTTGGTCTAAAATATCTGTTTTCAACATTTTATGACTAAATAAGCTATAATATGTCTAATCCACACATAAAAGTGAATAAATTGAACAAAATCTTGAAATCTGAAAACAAGATTATTTCTATTTTTTAGCTCTTAACTTGGTCTAAAATATCTGTTTTCAACATTTTATGACTAAATAAGCTATAATATGTACAATCCACACATAAAAGTGCAGAAATTGAAAAGAAACTTGAAATCTGAAAACAAGATTATTTCTAATTTTTAGCTCTTAACTTGGTCTAAAATATCTGTTTTCAACATTTTATGACTAAATAAGAAATAATATGTCTAATCCACACATAAAAGTGAATAAATTGAACAAAATCTTGAAATCTGAAAACAAGATTATTTCTAATTTTTAGCTCTTAACTTGGTCTAAAATATCTGTTTTCAACATTTTATGACTAAATAAGCTATAATATGTACAATCCATACATAAAAGTGCAGAAATTGAAAAGAAACTTGAAATCTGAAAACAAGATTATTTCTAATTTTTAGCTCTTAACTTGGTCTAAAATATCTGTTTTCAACATTTTATGACTAAATAAGCTATAATATGTCTAATCCACACATAAAAGTGAATAAATTGAACAAAAACTTGAAATCTGAAAACAAGATTATTTCTAATTTTTAGCTCTTAACTTGGTCTAAAATATCTGTTTTCAACATTTTATGACTAAATAAGCTATAATATGTCTAATCCACACATAAAAGTGAATAAATTGAACAAAAACTTGAAATCTGAAAACAAGATTATTTCTAATTTTTAGCTCTTAACTTGGTCTAAAATATCTGTTTTCAACAATTTATGACTAAATAAGCTATAATAAGTATGTCTAATCCACACATAAAAGTGAATAAATTGAACAAAATCTTGAAATCTGAAAACAAGATTATTTCTAATTTTTAGCTCTTAACTTGGTCTAAAATATCTGTTTTCAACATTTTATGACTAAATAAGCTATAATATGTACAATCCACACATAAAAGTGCAGAAATTGTAAAGAAACTTGAAATCTGAAAACAAGATTATTTCTAATTTTTAGCTCTTAACTTGGTCTAAAATATCTGTTTTCAACATTTTATGACTAAATAAGCTATAATATGTCTAATCCACACATAAAAGTGAATAAATTGAACAAAAACTTGAAATCTGAAAACAAGATTATTTCTAATTTTTAGCTCTTAACTTGGTCTAAAATATCTGTTTTCAACATTTTATGACTAAATAAGCTATAATATGTCTGATCCACACATAAAAGTGAATAAATTGAACAAAATCTTGAAATCTGAAAACAAGAATATTTCTAATTTTTAGCTCTTAACTTGGTCTAAAATATCTGTTTTCAACATTTTATGACTAAATAAGCTATAATATGTACAATCCACACATAAAAGTGCAGAAATTGAAAAGAAACTTGAAATCTGAAAACAAGATTATTTCTAATTTTTAGCTCTTAACTTGGTCTAAAATATCTGTTTTCAACATTTTATGACTAAATAAGCTATAATATGTACAATCCATACATAAAAGTGCAGAAATTGAAAAGAAACTTGAAATCTGAAAACAAGATTATTTCTAATTTTTAGCTCTTAACTTGGTCTAAAGTATCTGTTTTCAACATTTTATGACTAAATAAGCTATAATATGTCTAATCCACACATAAAAGTGAATAAATTGAACAAAAACTTGAAATCTGAAAACAAGATTATTTCTAATTTTTAGCCCTTAACTTGGTCTAAAATATCTGTTTTCAACATTTTATGACTAAATAAGCTATAATATGCCTAATCCACACATAAAAGTGAATAAATTGAACAAAATCTTGAAATCTGAAAACAAGATTATTTCTAATTTTTAGCTCTTAACTTGGTCTAAAATATCTGTTTTCAACATTTTATGACTAAATAAGCTATAATATGTACAATCCACACATAAAAGTGCAGAAATTGAAAAGAAACTTGAAATCTGAAAACAAGATTATTTCTAATTTTTAGCTCTTAACTTGGTCTAAAATATCTGTTTTCAACATTTTATGACTTAATAAGAAATAATATGTCTAATCCACACATAAAAGTGAATAAATTGAACAAAATCTTGAAATCTGAAAACAAGATTATTTCTAATTTTTAGCTCTAAACTTGGTCTAAAATATCTGTTTTCAACATTTTATGACTAAATAAGCTATAATATGTACAATCCACACATAAAAGTGCAGAAATTGAAAAGAAACTTGAAATCTGAAAACAAGATTATTTCTAATTTTTAGCTCTTAACTTGGTCTAAAATATCTGTTTTCAACATTTTATGACTAAATAAGCTATAATATGTCTAATCCACACATAAAAGTGAATAAATTGAACAAAAACTTGAAATCTGAAAACAAGATTATTTCTAATTTTTAGCTCTTAACTTGGTCTAAAATATCTGTTTTCAACATTTTATGACTAAATAAGCTATAATATGTCTAATCCACACATAAAAGTGAATAAATTGAACAAAATCTTGAAATCTGAAAACAAGATTATTTCTAATTTTTAGCTCTTAACTTGGTCTAAAATATCTGTTTTCAACATTTTATGACTAAATAAGCTATAATATGTACAATCCACACATAAAAGTGCAGAAATTGAAAAGAAACTTGAAATCTGAAAACAAGATTATTTCTAATTTTTAGATCTTAACTTGGTCTAAAATATCTGTTTTCAACATTTTATGACTAAATAAGCTATAATATGTCTAATCCACACATAAAAGTGAATAAATTGAACAAAAACTTGAAATCTGAAAACAAGATTATTTCTAATTTTTAGCTCTTAACTTGGTCTAAAATATCTGTTTTCAACATTTTATGACTAAATAAGCTATAATATGTCTAATCCACACATAAAAGTGCAGAAATTGAAAAGAAACTTGAAATCTGAAAACAAGATTATTTCTAATTTTTAGCTCTTAACTTGGTCTAAAATATCTGTTTTCAACATTTTATGACTAAATAAGCTATAATATGTCTAATCCACACATAAAAGTGAATAAATTGAACAAAAACTTGAAATCTGAAAACAAGATTATTTCTAATTTTTAGCTCTTAACTTGGTCTAAAATATCTGTTTTCAACATTTTATGACTAAATAAGCTATAATATGTCTAATCCACACATAAAAGTGAATAAATTGAACAAAATCTTGAAATCTGAAAACAAGATTATTTCTAATTTTTAGCTCTTAACTTGGTCTAAAATATCTGTTTTCAACATTTTATGACTAAATAAGCTATAATATGTACAATCCACGCAGAAATTGAAAAGAAACTTGAAATCTGAAAACAAGATTATTTCTAATTTTTAGCTCTTAACATGGTCTAAAATATCAGTTTTCAACATTTTATGACTAAATAAGCTATAATATGTCTAATCCACACATAAAAGTGAATAAATTGAACAAAAACTTGAAATCTGAAAACAAGATTATTTCTAATTTTTAGCTCTTAACTTGGTCTAAAATATCTGTTTTCAACATTTTATGACTAAATAAGCTATAATATGTCTAATCCACACATAAAAGTGAATAAATTGAACAAAATCTTGAAATCTGAAAACAAGATTATTTCTAATTTTTAGCTCTTAACTTGGTCTAAAATATCTGTTTTCAACATTTTTGACTAAATAAGCTATAATATGTACAATCCACACATAAAAGTGCAGAAATTGAAAAGAAACTTGAAATCTGAAAACAAGATTATTTCTAATTTTTAGCTCTTAACTTGGTCTAAAATATCTGTTTTCAACATTTTATGACTAAATAAGCTATAATATGTCTTATCCACACATAAAAGTGAATAAATTGAACAAAAACTTGACATCTGAAAACAAGATTATTTCTAATTTTTAGCTCTTAACTTGGTCTAAAATATCTGTTTTCAACATTTTATGACTAAATAAGCTATACTATGTCTAATCCACACATAAAAGTGAATAAATTGAACAAAATCTTGAAATCTGAAAACAAGATTATTTCTAATTTTTAGCTCTTAACTTGGTCTAAAATATCTGTTTTCAACATTTTATGACTAAATAAGCTATAATATGTCTAATCCACACATAAAAGTGAATAAATTGAACAAAAACTTGGAATCTGAAAACAAGATTATTTCTAATTTTTAGCTCTTAACTTGGTCTAAAATATCTGTTTTCATCATTTTATGACTAAATAAGCTATAATATGTCTAATCCACACATAAAAGTGATTAAATTGAACAAAATCTTGAAATCTGAAAACAAGATTATTTCTAATTTTTAGCTCTTAACTTGGTCTAAAATATCTGTTTTAACATTTTATGACTAAATAAGCTATAATATGTACAATCCACACATAAAAGTGCAGAAATTGAAAAGAAACTTGAAATCTGAAAACAAGATTATTTCTAATTTTTAGCTCTTAACTTGATCTAAAATATCTGTTTTCAACATTTTATGACTAAATAAGCTATAATATGTCTAATCCACACATAAAAGTGAATAAATTGAACAAAATCTTGAAATCTGAAAACAAGATTATTTCTAATTTTTAGCTCTTAACTTGGTCTAAAATATCTGTTTTCAACATTTTATGACTAAATAAGCTATAATATGTCTAATCCACACATAAAAGTGAATAAATTGAACAAAATCTTGAAATCTGAAAACAAGATTATTTCTAATTTTTAGCTCTTAACTTGGTCTAAAATATCTGTTTTCAACATTTTTGACTAAATAAGCTATAATATGTACAATCCACACATAAAAGTGCAGAAATTGAAAAGAAACTTGAAATCTGAAAACAAGATTATTTCTAATTTTTAGCTCTTAACTTGGTCTAAAATATCTGTTTTCAACATTTTATGACTAAATAAGCTATAATATGTCTAATCCACACATAAAAGTGAATAAATTGAACAAAAACTTGAAATCTGAAAACAAGATTATTTCTAATTTTTAGCTCTTAACTTGGTCTAAAATATCTGTTTTCAACATTTCATGACTAAATAAGCTATAATATGTCTAATCCACACATAAAAGTGAATAAATTGAACAAAATCTTGAAATCTAAAAACAAGATTATTTCTAATTTTTAGCTCTTAACTTGGTCTAAAATATCTGTTTTCAACATTTTATGACTAAATAAGCTATAATATGTACAATCCACAAATAAAAGTAAAGAAATTGAAAAGAAACTTGAAATCTGAAAACAAGATTATTTCTAATTTTTAGCTCTTAACTTGGTCTAAAATATCTGTTTTCAACATTTTATGACTAAATAAGCTATAATATGTCTAATCCACACATAAAAGTGAATAAATTGAACAAAAACTTGAAATCTGAAAACAAGATTATTTCTAATTTTTAGCTCTTAACTTGGTCTAAAATATCTGTTTTCAATATTTTATGACTAAATAAGCTATAATATGTACAATCCACACATAAAAGTGCAGAAATTGAAAAGAAACTTGAAATCTGAAAACAAGATTATTTCTAATTTTTAGCTCTTAACTTGGTCTAAAATATCTGTTTTCAACATTTTATGACTGAATACGCTATAATATGTTGTTACGGTCTCAAAATCCTTTTATACTCGAATATCGTAGATATATATGCATATATACTTTCCAAGGAAAGGAAACAACAGAATCGGTTAAAGAGTGTAGAGTTGGGATCTGAAATAAACATTATTAGTATATATGAGAGGGTTGAATCACTCTGTACGGTACTCACCCTGTAAACCCGAATAACACAACAAAGGGGTTTTCCTGGGCCCAGCTGTTCCTCTATTGGAGTCCTAGCTGCATTCCAACGATCGTCCAGTTATGTCAAACTGACCTTTTCCATTCCTGTAAAGTATGCTTATGATCACTCTGAAGGATTTTAATTAGTCATACCTTACCTGATTGATATTCACCGAGCACTTCCAACATATTGAAGCCCAGAGAGTCCAACTATTCCACACAAGCCATAATTACTCTATGCAACCCATTGTACACATGTGAATCGTTATCTGTCATAAGTCAATCAATCATGTCATGTCAAGTCATTGTCAAGAGAATCTTCGAGAATTTTCTGGCAGATGGATCGCGCAATTTCCAAAAGAAGAGAGGTTATTTGAGGTCCATGTGACTGGCTCAAAATCGCTATTGCGGATTAAATTTAGCCTTACTTCTTGGAATTTTTATCGAGGATATATAGATCTCGTGGAGATCTACACATTTGTGGATTCGAGTACTCTAAAATTCCATTGGCAATCACTGCACCTATTTCTTAAAGGCCGCACAACATCCAAGGCCTTCTCTTCTTTTCTTGTCTTCTCTTCTCTTCTTTTCTTCCTATTTTCTTCTTTCACCATCACTTCAACCTCACTCTGCTGCTACGCTCGAGTCGGCCCGGACGAAGCCCAGTAAGTACTTCAGGTACGGAGAGCTGAAGCCCAGAACAACCTCCTTCACCATAGGGACCCGGTGCACCGGACTCCAGACCTGTTCTGCACGACACCCACCGAGCGACGGAGTTAACAGATAAGCCTTAGAATAAGAACAACTGTCAAAGCCCGATAAATTCAATCGTTATATCATCTACGGCCGTTGCTTGTTTATTTCTTTACATGGTAGGGAAGCTTCAGAATATAAACTGCTTTACTCCTCAATACTGCCGTTCCCGCTCTGTAAGCTTGCAGGATCCTACAAGTAGGGAGTTTCTTGTTAAAATTACGGCCTTTATAGTGAAGAGTTGATAGGGACACTTACCTTATAGTAAATTGTATAAGCACCGCCATTACTATTTGGCCAAATTGTTTCACCTTGGCACTATCCGCCCAACGCTGAGCAGCAATACATCTTGGATACGCATCCTTGTTTTATTTCAAGCACAACTCACCCCGTTTAGCCGTGCTATAGAACAACCAACCACCCAATTGTTACTACCACTTTCGAAATCAAAGTGAAAGTAGAAAACGGGTAGCAACAAAGTGGCGCCCAAACGTTGGTTAAGATTCGGTGTTTGTTTACATGGCTGCTGTGCTGGCGTGTGGACGAGATGCTGCCAATGGTCGTGTAAATAGATTGGCATATATATATTATAGGTTTATTTGAATTCTGAAGTGAACTATTTATGTAGTGATTGAATTCGTATGGATTAATATTCAACGAATTGATTTTTTTTTTGAGCTAGATTCTCTCAATTTTGTTAGTACACTAACTCAGATTTGTACTTATTCTTGATAGTGTTAATTTTCATTTAATTCGGATGTGGACGGTGATCCACGTTACAGATTCTCTCGGGTAGAGAGGAACGCTGAAAGCGGATCCAAATTTTTTTTTAACTAGATATCTTACGGGGTGATTCAATTATCTAATTAGAATAATTCAATTTTAGTGAATAAATGGTTGTATATATGTAGGTAAATTTATGGTACGTAAATTCGTGAGGGTATTTTGTAGGTTTGCTACTTCCATACGTATTTTTTTTAGTGTTAGTTTAGTTGAGATTTAGTAATATATTGACTTAGACTTTGGTTTAGCAGTTGAACTTGTTCTGCATTTATAGGTACATTTTCTTTTTTGTTTTTCCTTTTTTTGGAAGGGTCGGGTTGTTATAAGCATTTAAGTTAACTTCATTTTATGATGGAAGTGAATCGATTATTAGGAGATGAGCTTACCTACGAGCTATATATTCGCGGACTACCAGTTGCTAATACAGTTGCGGAAAAGCGGTCTAACCTTCGACTATTTCTAAGGCAGGAGAAACAGGAAGGTGCATCAAGCTTTCCGAATGTTTTTCTTGATGCGGAAAGGGAATTGTCCACCCGTGGACGTAAATTAGAAGAGCTGGAACTAGCTATCATAGAATTCGATCCGGAAAACCGGGAGAACGAATTTCGACGTATTTTTAGTCGGCTACTGCACATCTCCTCTCGCTTGAATCGCTTCACGGGAAGAGAGGTAGACGAAGAAATAGCCAGACTGAGATTGGTTACGAAATGTTCCCGCTTAATTGGGGATGTCACCTTGAAGAACGACGGTAGGAATATCAGCCTTCATCCAGAGGGGGAAGAGTGGAAGGCGAGAACAACAGTTGGCGACAATACCATTCCTTTAAGCCAGGCGGATGCTCCCAATGCGATGGAAGGTAGACGTAGGAGGCAGTCTTCTGATTCACGGCCTGGACAGGAACCATCTATACTTGATAGTCCAAATCCTCCAATTCTTCCAGTCGTGGATAACAGAGAGAACACAACGGTGGTGCACGATTTGATTGTACTAGAGGAATCAATACCAAGAGAGACCGAACCAATCCAGCAAATCGCCTCGCCACCAAGGCATCACACAGCCCTTCATGCTTCTTCAATGCATTCCCAGCCGAATAAAGCTAGTTCATACACTCACTTCAAGTCGCAAATCCACCCTCCCACAAAGTCAGAGTATTATCGTCTTCTAGGAAGTGGAACAGATGTTCCACAGACTAGGTCCAACACACAAGTTTATTTCTCTTCTATGAGGCCAGAGGCTACGCACACCTGCTACGATGATACCTCCGGATTCTGTCTTCCCGATTGTACCATTCCTATGGAGCGCCTACACGTGTCGCCCCGACAAGGCAACATTATCAGCAGAAGTGAGGAATGTCGGTGGAAGGACGTCAGTAGATGGAATATACGTTATAATGGGAGAACTAGCGTAAATGATTTCTTGGAGAGGATCGAGGAAATGCGAATTGCCCGTGACGTATCGAAGTCCCAGCTCCTGCGGTTTGCTCCAGAAATTTTCGGTCAAGATGTCCTCTTATGGTATAGGACAAGAACATTCACTGATTGGGACGACCTCGTGGAACAATTAAAGGAAGCCTTTCGCCCCTATGACTATGAGTACAGTCTTTGGGAGGAGATAAGACGTCGTACGCAAGGAACTCAGGAGAAGGTTTTGACGTACATTACAGCAATGGAAAATCTCTTCCGGAAACTTGTTCAGATTCCCGACGAGAAGTCTCGAATTAATATAATTAGGCGAAACTTGCTTCCTCACATCCAGACCCAGCTCGCCCTACAAACAATACCTACCATAGTAGAGTTAACTCGACTTAGCCGTTTGATAGAGGAAACGGAGCTGAGGAATCAAAGATTTATTCCCCCTTCCACGGCATATAGAAGTCTCTTGGAACCCGAACTTGCTTATAGGAAGCCTCAACCACAGCAACTGCAACAAACACACACGGTAGCAACTATTCGCTCGGAGGAGACTAGCTCTAACTGCAATCCAGGAATCTCCAATCTAACTAAAACAACACTTTCAGCAAGATGTTGGAACTGCGGCAGCTCAGATCATAAATTCAGGGCGTGCTCGCAACCTCGCAAGAAGTTCTGTTACAAGTGTGGGCAAGAAAATGCCTTCGCGAGCTCGTGTCCTCGATGTCAAAAAAACGGGGCAAGAGGTCAACAGTAAGCCGGCTGTCGACCGAACCCATCAACCCGGCTGAACCTCCTAGAGTCGTGCTGGACTATGTGTTGGCGTATGCCAAAAATGATACGAGGCCGTATCTGAGGGTCTCTTTGTACGGTTGTCTCCTCCTCGGTTTACTTGACAGTGGCTGTACGAGCACCATTATTGGCGGCCCTGGCTGGAGTATGCTTCAGTCTACTTGCCGGCTGAAGAAGACCGAGCAACGTAGCTGTACGGTCGCGAACGGCCAATCATGTGCTGTATTGGGGACAGTGGCTGCACCGTTTGAGTTATTCGGGCGAATCAGAGTGTTGGAGGCTTTGGTAGTACCGACCGTAGCCCATACGTTGATTTTAGGAATGGACTTTTGGATGGCTATGGAAATCATCCCGGATATGTTCTCAGGGGAGTGGTGTTTCCGGGACGATCAAAGTAGGCCAGAACCGACGACTCCAACCCTAGCTTCAATCGACTCTCTGAACGCAATGCAGAGACAAGCCTTAGACAAAGTTATAGAGGTGGCTTTCACTGCCATGGGAAACAAGTTGGGGTGTACCAACTTGGTGGAACATGTTATCCGCACTGACCATCCACCTATTAGGAAAAGACACTATCCTTTGTCACCAGCGCTCCAGTGCCAAGTCAACAAAGAACTAGAAAAAATGATCCAGGATGGAGTGGTGGAGCCATCACAGTCTCCATGGGCATCCCCCATATTGCTGATTAAAAAAAGCGATGGATGCTATAGATTTGTAGTTGATTTCCGTGAGTTGAACAAGGTGACCACGCGAGATGCCTATCCACTTCCTTCTGTGAGTGCTACTCTCGACAAGCTTCGGAACTCTAACTATCTCACCACCCTTGACATAAAATCCGCCTACTGGCAAATTCCGTTGTCAGAGAGTTCCAAACCCCTAACAGCATTTGTTGTTCCTAACAGAGGCCTCTTCCAGTTCCGGAAAATGCCTATGGGTCTTCATAATGCACCAGCTACATGGCAGCGATTTATCGACCAGGTGGTAGGGTACGATTTGGAACGGTACGTTTTCGTGTATCTAGATGATGTAATCATCTGTACGGCCACATTCGAACAACATCTAGATGTTTTACGGGAAGTTCTGTTACGACTCCAGGAAGCAGGCCTTACATTGAATCGCAATAAGTGCCATTTTTGCAAGCCCGAATTGCGATATCTTGGTTACGTGGTGGGTGCAGGAGGACTAATGGTGGACCCCGGAAAGGTAGAGGCGATACTCCAAATTCCTACTCCAAGGACCGTGAAGGACGTAAGGAGACTGATCGGACTCGCCTCATGGTATCGTCGCTTCGTACCGAACTTCTCTACATTGACGGCTCCTCTTAGTAACCTCCTAAGAAAGGACCAGAAGTTCGAGTGGAACTCGACCTGTGAGGAAGCCTTTAAGAACCTGAAGAACCGTCTTGTCACGGCTTCAATCTTAAGTTGTCCTAATTTCGATCTCCCATTTGTCGTGCAGACGGACGCTTCTGATTTCGGAGTGGGCGCAGTTCTTTCTCAAGTTGATAATGAGGGAGAAAAGGTAATTTGTTATCTTAGTAAGACACTAACGAAAACAGAGAGAAAATACAGTACCACAGAGAAGGAGTGCTTAGCCGTCCTATGCGCCATCGAGAAGTTCCGACCATATATTGAAGAAACCAGATTCACTGTTGTTACAGATCATTATAGTCTCAAGTGGCTTAATAATATCAAAGATCCTGTTGGACGAATCGCCAGGTGGGCTGTGAGACTCCAACAATATGACTTCGAAATTGTGCACCGTAAAGGCAAGGAACATGTAGTCCCGGACGCCCTGTCGAGATCTGTACCTTGTGCTTACACGATAAAATCAGAGGATCCTCCTGAAATTTCGACGGACCAGTGGTGGAATAAACTGCGAGCCCGGGTAGAAAGCAATCCCCAGAAGTACCCCCAGTGGAGAATTCAGAACGGTCAACTTTTCAAGCACACGGTTCGACCGTACCCTGATCTACGGGACGAGTCAGATAGCTGGCTCATGGTAGTGCCGAGGGACAAGAGAAGAGCTCTTATAGAGTCCCATCATGAACCTCCTACCTGTGGTCACTTGGGAGTCTACAAAACCACGGCCCGTATTGCAAATAAATACTACTGGCCCAAGATGAGGCAAGATATAGCCAGGTACATACGGCGTTGCCGAGTATGCCTAAGTACAAAGCCTGAACAACGACCTCCGAACGGTCAGATGCTTAGCAAAGCTCCGACAACGGATAGGCCTTGGCAAATCTTAAGTATGGACCTCGTCGGACCGCTTCCAAGATCAAGTGCCGGTTATTCATATATATTCTCGGTTTTGGATTTGTTCAGTAAATTCATCGTGCTTTTTCCTTTGCGAAAAGCGACCGGTTCTAAAATCGCCTCCCTTTTTGAGGAGAACGTGATTCTTATGTTCGGTGCTCCACAAAAAGTCATTACCGACAATGGAACTCCGTTTCGGAGCAGAGAATTGGCGACCGTCTTCGCAAAATACAACATTTCTCCTGCCCATATTTCGAATTACCATGCCCAGGCAAACCCAGTGGAAAGATCCCACAGAGTCATTAAGACAATCCTCACTTCGTACGTTTCCTCAAATCACCGGAAATGGGATACTTGTCTCCAACAGGTGGCTTGCGCAATCCGCACAGCAAAGCATGAAGTCACAGCTCAGACGCCGAATTTCATCATGTTTGGTAGAGAAATATCTTTGAGCGGTAGTGAAATCCATCCCTTGGCATCCTTTCTCAACCAAGAGTCATATGACCCGGAGATACGATCCGAAGCCTTGAAGAAACTATTTAAGGAGGTCTCAAGGAGGATTAAACAATCATTCCAAGCTAGTAGAACGAGATATAACCTGAGGCGTAGGGATGAAAGATATATGGTAAATCAAAAGGTTTGGAAGCGAAACTACGCACTCTCCGATGGCTCTAGAGGGTTTACAGCTAAGTTTGCGCCGAAGTTTGAGGGACCATTCACTATATCGAAGATATTATCACCATGGTCGTATGAGCTGGTAGATTCGGAAGGGAAAAGTCGAGGTGTCTGGCATGCTAAGGATATAAAGTCTCATCCCCCAGAGAAAGATAATTCTTCTGAGGACGAAAACTTCGAGAATGCGATATGAACTCTACAGGTCGTCGTTATCAATCGCCAGTAGAGTAGTCGCAGAAAACAAGTTAGTTTAGAGATAGTAGATAAGTTAGATAGATATAGGATAGAACTTGAGTTAGATATAGTATAGAAGTTTAGTTAGATGTATTATTGTAGTGTAGTTAGACGTAGTATATATAGTATTTTAGTAAGACAGGAGATAGGAGTTAGAAGCGCGTATAGTTTAGTGATTAGTCGATTATTGTAATATCCAATGACAGTTGTATTAGCAGAGTAGTGAGATCGGTTCAGAAAGTTTTTTTTTTGGGAAAAAAAAACTTTTTCGGGGAAAGAGGGGAGTTGTTACGGTCTCAAAATCCTTTTATACTCGAATATCGTAGATATATATGCATATATACTTTCCAAGGAAAGGAAACAACAGAATCGGTTAAAGAGTGTAGAGTTGGGATCTGAAATAAACATTATTAGTATATATGAGAGGGTTGAATCACTCTGTACGGTACTCACCCTGTAAACCCGAATAACACAACAAAGGGGTTTTCCTGGGCCCAGCTGTTCCTCTATTGGAGTCCTAGCTGCATTCCAACGATCGTCCAGTTATGTCAAACTGACCTTTTCCATTCCTGTAAAGTATGCTTATGATCACTCTGAAGGATTTTAATTAGTCATACCTTACCTGATTGATATTCACCGAGCACTTCCAACATATTGAAGCCCAGAGAGTCCAACTATTCCACACAAGCCATAATTACTCTATGCAACCCATTGTACACATGTGAATCGTTATCTGTCATAAGTCAATCAATCATGTCATGTCAAGTCATTGTCAAGAGAATCTTCGAGAATTTTCTGGCAGATGGATCGCGCAATTTCCAAAAGAAGAGAGGTTATTTGAGGTCCATGTGACTGGCTCAAAATCGCTATTGCGGATTAAATTTAGCCTTACTTCTTGGAATTTTTATCGAGGATATATAGATCTCGTGGAGATCTACACATTTGTGGATTCGAGTACTCTAAAATTCCATTGGCAATCACTGCACCTATTTCTTAAAGGCCGCACAACATCCAAGGCCTTCTCTTCTTTTCTTGTCTTCTCTTCTCTTCTTTTCTTCCTATTTTCTTCTTTCACCATCACTTCAACCTCACTCTGCTGCTACGCACGAGTCGGCCCGGACGAAGCCCAGTAAGTACTTCAGGTACGGAAAGCTGAAGCCCAGAACAACCTCCTTCACCATAGGGACCCGGTGCACCGGACTCCAGACCTGTTCTGCACGACACCCACCGAGCGACGGAGTTAACAGATAAGCCTTAGAATAAGAACAACTGTCAAAGCCCGATAAATTCAATCGTTATATCATCTACGGCCGTTGCTTGTTTATTTCTTTACATGGTAGGGAAGCTTCAGAATATAAACTGCTTTACTCCTCAATACTGCCGTTCCCGCTCTGTAAGCTTGCAGGATCCTACAAGTAGGGAGTTTCTTGTTAAAATTACGGCCTTTATAGTGAAGAGTTGATAGGGACACTTACCTTATAGTAAATTGTATAAGCACCGCCATTACTATTTGGCCAAATTGTTTCACCTTGGCACTATCCGCCCAACGCTGAGCAGCAATACATCTTGGATACGCATCCTTGTTTTATTTCAAGCACAACTCACCCCGTTTAGCCGTGCTATAGAACAACCAACCACCCAATTGTTACTACCACTTTCGAAATCAAAGTGAAAGTAGAAAACGGGTAGCAACAATGTCTAATCCAAACATAAAAGTGAATAAATTGAACAAAAACTTGAAATCTGAAAACGAGATTATTTCTAATTTTTAGCTCTTAACTTGGTCTAAAATATCTGTTTTCAACATTTTATGACTAAATAAGCTATAATATGTACAATCCACACATAAAAGTGCAGAAATTGAAAAGAAACTTGAAATCTGAAAACAAGATTATTTCTAATTTTTAGCTCTTAACTTGGTCTAAGATATCTGTTTTCAACATTTTATGACTAAATAGGCTATAAAATGTCTAATCCTATGTACAATCCACACATAAAAGTGCAGAAATTGAAAAGAAACTTGAAATCTGAAAACAAGATTATTTCTAATTTTTAGCTCTTAACTTGGTCTAAAATATCTGTTTTCAACATTTTATGACTAAATAAGCTATAATATGTCTAATCCACACATAAAAGTGAATAAATTGAACAAAAACTTGAAATCTGAAAACAAGATTATTTCTAATTTTTAGCTCTTAACTTGGTCTAAAATATCTGTTTTCAACATTTTATGACTAAATAAGCTATAATATGTCTAATCCACACATAAAAGTGAATAAATTGAACAAAATCTTGAAATCTGAAAACAAGATTATTTCTAATTTTTAGCTCTTAACTTGGTCTAAAATATCTGTTTTCAACATTTTATGACTAAATAAGCTATAATATGTCTAATCCACACATAAAAGTGAATAAATTGAACAAAATCTTGAAATCTGAAAACAAGATTATTTCTAATTTTTAGCTCTTAACTTGGTCTAAAATATCTGTTTTCAACATTTTATGACTAAATAAGCTATAATATGTACAATCCACACATAAAAGTGCAGAAATTGAAAAGAAACTTGAAATCTGAAAACAAGATTATTTCTAATTTTTAGCTCTTAACTTGGTCTAAAATATCTGTTTTCAACATTTTATGACTAAATAAGCTATAATATGTCTAATCCACACATAAAAGTGAATAAATTGAACAAAAACTTGAAATCTGAAAACAAGATTATTTCTAATTTTTAGCTCTTAACTTGGTCTAAAATATCTGTTTTCAACATTTTATGACTAAATAAGCTATAATATGTCTAATCCACACATAAAAGTGAATAAATTGAACAAAATCTTGAAATCTGAAAACAAGATTATTTCTAATTTTTAGCTCTTAACTTGGTCTAAAATATCTGTTTTCAACATTTTATGACTAAATAAGCTATAATATGTCTAATCCACACATAAGAGTGTATAAATTGAACAAAAACTTGAAATCTGAAAACAAGATTATTTCTAATTTTTAGCTCTTAACTTGGTCTAAAATATCTGTTTTCAACATTTTATGACTAAATAAGCTATAATATGTCTAATCCACACATAAAAGTGAATAAATTGAACAAAATCTTGAAATCTGAAAACAAGATTATTTCTAATTTTTAGCTCTTAACTTGGTCTAAAATATCTGTTTTCAACATTTTATGACTAAATAAGCTATAATATGTACAATCCACACATAAAAGTGCAGAAATTGAAAAGAAACTTGAAATCTGAAAACAAGATTATTTCTAATTTTTAGCTCTTAACTTAGTCTAAAATATCTGTTTTCAACATTTTATGACTAAATAAGCTATAATATGTCTAATCCACACATAAAAGTGAATAAATTGAACAAAAACTTGAAATCTGAAAACAAGATTATTTCTAATTTTTAGCTCTTAACTTGGTCTAAAATATCTGTTTTCAACATTTTATGACTAAATAAGCTATAATATGTCTAATCCACACATAAAAGTAAATAAATTGAACAAAATCTTGAAATCTGAAAACAAGATTATTTCTAATTTTTAGCTCTTAACTTGGTCTAAAATATCTGTTTTCAACATTTTATGACTAAATAAGCTATAATATGTACAATCCATACATAAAAGTGCAGAAATTGAAAAGAAACTTGAAATCTGAAAACAAGATTATTTCTAATTTTTAGCTCTTAACTTGGTCTAAAATATCTGTTTTCAACATTTTATGACTAAATAAGCTATAATATGTCTAATCCACAAATAAAAGTGAATAAATTGAACAAAATCTTGAAATCTGAAAACAAGATTATTTCTAATTTTTAGCTCTTAACTTGGTCTAAAATATCTGTTTTCAACATTTTATAACTAAATAAGCTATAATATGTACAATCCACACATAAAAGTGCAGAAATTGAAAAGAAACTTGAAATCTGAAAACAAGATAATTTCTAATGTTTAGCTCTTAACTTGGTCTAAAATATCTGTTTTCAACATTTTATGACTAAATAAGCTATAATATGTACAATCCACAAATAAAAGTGCAGAAATTGAAAAGAAACTTGAAATCTGAAAACAATGTTATTTCTAATTTTTAGCTCTTAACTTGGTCTAAAATATCTGTTTTCAACATTTTATGACTAAATAAACTATAACATGTCTAATCCACACATAAAAGTGAATAAATTGAACAAAAACTTGAAATCTGAAAACAAGATTATTTCTAATTTTTAGCTCTTAACTTGGTCTAAAATATCTGTTTTCAACATTTTATGACTAAATAAGCTATAATATGTACAATCCACAAATAAAAGTGCAGAAATTGAAAAGAAACTTGAAATCTGAAAACAATGTTATTTCTAATTTTTAGCTCTTAACTTGGTCTAAAATATCTGTTTTCAACATTTTATGACTAAATAAACTATAACATGTCTAATCCACACATAAAAGTGAATAAATTGAACAAAAACTTGAAATCTGAAAACAAGATTATTTCTAATTTTTAGCTCTTAACTTGGTCTAAAATATCTGTTTTCAACATTTTATGACTAAATAAGCTATAATATGTACAATCCACACATAAAAGTGCAGAAATTGAAAAGAAACTTGAAATCTGAAAACAAGATTATTTCTAATTTTTAGCTCTTAACTTGGTCTAAAATATCTGTTTTCAACATTTTATGACTAAATAAGCTATAATATGTCTAATCCACACATAAAAGTGAATAAATTGAACAAAATCTTGAAATCTGAAAACAAGATTATTTCTAATTTTTAGCTCTTAACTTGGTCTAAAATATCTGTTTTCAACAATTTATGACTAAATAAGCTATAATATGTACAATCCACACATAAAAGTGCAGAAATTGAAAAGAAACTTGAAATCTGAAAACAAGATTATTTCTAATTTTTAGCTCTTAACTTGGTCTAAAATATCTGTTTTCAACATTTTATGACTAAATAAGCTATAATATGTCTAATCCACACATAAAAGTGAATAAATTGAACAAAATCTTGAAATCTGAAAACAAGATTATTTCTAATTTTTAGCTCTTAACTTGGTCTAAAATATCTGTTTTCAACATTTTTGACTAAATAAGCTATAATATGTACAATCCACACATAAAAGTGCAGAAATTGAAAAGAAACTTGAAATCTGAAAACAAGATTATTTCTAATTTTTAGCTCTTAACTTGGTCTAAAATATCTGTTTTCAACATTTTATGACTAAATAAGCTATAATATGTCTAATCCACACATAAAAGTGAATAAATTGAACAAAAACTTGAAATCTGAAAACAAGATTATTTCTAATTTTTAGCTCTTAACTTGGTCTAAAATATCTGTTTTCAACATTTTATGACTAAATAAGCTATAATATGTCTAATCCACACATAAAAGTGCAGAAATTGAAAAGAAACTTGAAATCTGAAAACAAGATTATTTCTAATTTTTAGCTCTTAACTTGGTCTTAAATATCTGTTTTCAACATTTTATGACTAAATAAGCTATAATATGTACAATCCACACATAAAAGTGCAGAAATTGAAAAGAAACTTGAAATCTGAAAACAAGATTATTTCTAATTTTTAGCTCTTAACTTGGTCTAAAATATCTGTTTTCAACATTTTATGACTAAATAAGCTATAATATGTCTAATCCATACATAAAAGTGAATAAATTGAACAAAATCTTGAAATCTGAAAACAAGATTATTTCTAATTTTTAGCTCTTAACTTGGTCTAAAATATCTGTTTTCAACATTTTATGACTAAATAAGCTATAATATGTCTAATCCACACATAAAAGTGAATAAATTGAACAAAAACTTGAAATCTGAAAACAAGATTATTTCTAATTTTTAGCTCTTAACTTGGTCTAAAATATCTGTTTTCAACATTTTATGAATAAATAAGCTATAATATGTACAATCCACACATAAAAGTGCAGAAATTGAAAAGAAACTTGAAATCTGAAAACAAGATTATTTCTAATTTTTAGCTCTTAACTTGGTCTAAAATATCTGTTTTCAACATTTTATGACTAAATAAGCTATAATATGTCTAATCCACACATAAAAGTGAATAAATTGAATAAAAACTTGAAATCTGAAAACAAGATTATTTCTAATTTTTAGCTCTTAACTTGGTCTAAAATATCTGTTTTCAACATTTTATGACTAAATAAGCTATAATATGTCTAATCCACACATAAAAGTGAATAAATTGAACAAAATCTTGAAATCTGAAAACAAGATTATTTCTAATTTTTAGCTCTTAACTTGGTCTAAAATATCTGTTTTCAACATTTTATGACTAAATAAGCTATAATATGTACAATCCACACATAAAAGTGCAGAAATTGAAAAGAAACTTGAAATCTGAAAACAAGATTATTTCTAATTTTTAGCTCTTAACTTGGTCTAAAATATCTGTTTTCAACATTTTATGACTAAATAAGCTATAATATGTCTAATCCACACATAAAAGTGAATAAATTGAACAAAAACTTGAAATCTGAAAACAAGATTATTTCTAATTTTTAGCTCTTAACTTGGTCTAAAATATCTGTTTTCAACATTTTATGACTAAATAAGCTATAATATGTCTAATCCACACATAAAAGGGAATAAATTGAACAAAAACTTGAAATCTGAAAACAAGATTATTTCTAATTTTTTTAGCTCTTAACTTGGTCTAAAATATCTGTTTTCAACATTTTATGACTAAATAAGCTATAATATGTCTAATCCACACATAAAAGTGAATAAATTGAACAAAAACTTGAAATCTGAAAACAAGATTATTTCTAATTTTTAGCTCTTAACTTGGTCTAAAATATCTGTTTTCAACATTTTATGACTAAATAAGCTATAATATGTCTAATCCACACATAAAAGTGAATAAATTGAACAAAATCTTGAAATCTGAAAACAAGATTATCTCTAATTTTTAGCTCTTAACTTGGTCTAAAATATCTGTTTTCAACATTTTATGACTAAATAAGCTATAATATGTACAATCCACACATAAAAGTGCAGAAATTGAAAAGAAACTTGAAATCTGAAAACAAGATTATTTCTAATTTTTAGCTCTTAACTTGGTCTAAAATATCTGTTTTCAACATTTTATGACTAAATAAGCTATAATATGTCTAATCCACACATAAAAGTGAATAAATTGAACAAAAACTTGAAATCTGAAAACAAGATTATTTCTAATTTTTAGCTCTTAACTTGGTCTAAAATATCTGTTTTCAACATTTTATGACTAAATAAGCTATAATATGTACAATCCACACATAAAAGTGCAGAAATTGAAAAGAAACTTGAAATCTGAAAACAAGATTATTTCTAATTTTTAGCTCTTAACTTGGTCTAAAATATCTGTTTTCAACATTTTATGACTAAATAAGCTATAATATGTACAATCCACACATAAAAGTGCAGAAATTGAAAATAAACTTGAAATCTGAAAACAAGATTATTTCTAATTTTTAGCTCTTAACTTGGTCTAAAATATCTGTTTTCAACATTTTATGACTAAATAAGCTATAATATGTCTAATCCACACATAAAAGTGAATAAATTGAACAAAAACTTGAAATCTGAAAACAAGATTATTTCTAATTTTTAGCTTTAACTTGGTCTAAAATATCTGTTTTCAACATTTTATGACTAAATAAGCTATAATATGTCTAATCCACACATAAAAGTGAATAATTTGAACAAAAACTTGAAATCTGAAAACAAGATTATTTCTAATTTTTAGCTCTTAACTTGGTCTAAAATATCTGTTTTCAACATTTTATGAATAAATAAGCTATAATATGTACAATCCACACATAAAAGTGCAGAAATTGAAAAGAAACTTGAAATCTGAAAACAAGATTATTTCTAATTTTTAGCTCTTAACTTGGTCTAAAATATCTGTTTTCAACATTTTATGACTAAATAAGCTATAATATGTCTAATCCACACATAAAAGTGAATAAATTGAATAAAAACTTGAAATCTGAAAACAAGACTATTTCTAATTTTTAGCTCTTAACTTGGTCTAAAATATCTGTTTTCAACATTTTATGACTAAATAAGCTATAATATGTCTAATCCACACATAAAAGTGAATAAATTGAACAAAATCTTGAAATCTGAAAACAAGATTATTTCTAATTTTTAGCTCTTAACTTGGTCTAAAATATCTGTTTTCAACATTTTATGACTAAATAAGCTATAATATGTACAATCCACACATAAAAGTGCAGAAATTGAAAAGAAACTTGAAATCTGAAAACAAGATTATTTCTAATTTTTAGCTCTTAACTTGGTCTAAAATATCTGTTTTCAACATTTTATGACTAAATAAGCTATAATATGTCTAATCCACACATAAAAGTGAATAAATTGAACAAAAACTTGAAATCTGAAAACAAGATTATTTCTAATTTTTAGCTCTTAACTTGGTCTAAAATATCTGTTTTCAACATTTTATGACTAAATAAGCTATAATATGTCTAATCCACACATAAAAGGGAATAAATTGAACAAAAACTTGAAATCTGGAAACAAGATTATTTCTAATTTTTTTAGCTCTTAACTTGGTCTAAAATATCTGTTTTCAACATTTTATGACTAAATAAGCTATAATATGTACAATCCACACATAAAAGTGCAGAAATTGAAAAGAAACTTGAAATCTGAAAACAAGATTATTTCTAATTTTTAGCTCTTAACTTGGTCTAAAATATCTGTTTTCAACATTTTATGACTAAATAAGCTATAATATGTCTAATCCACACATAAAAGTGAATAAATTGAACAAAAACTTGAAATCTGAAAACAAGATTATTTCTAATTTTTAGCTCTTAACTTGGTCTAAAATATCTGTTTTCAACATTTTATGACTAAATAAGCTATAATATGTACAATCCACACATAAAAGTGCAGAAATTGAAAAGAAACTTGAAATCTGAAAACAAGATTATTTCTAATTTTTAGCTCTTAACTTGGTCTAAAATATCTGTTTTCAACATTTTATGACTAAATAAGCTATAATATGTACAATCCACACATAAAAGTGCAGAAATTGAAAATAAACTTGAAATCTGAAAACAAGATTATTTCTAATTTTTAGCTCTTAACTTGGTCTAAAATATCTGTTTTCAACATTTTATGACTAAATAAGCTATAATATGTCTAATCCACACATAAAAGTGAATAAATTGAACAAAAACTTGAAATCTGAAAACAAGATTATTTCTAATTTTTAGCTTTAACTTGGTCTAAAATATCTGTTTTCAACATTTTATGACTAAATAAGCTATAATATGTCTAATCCACACATAAAAGTGAATAATTTGAACAAAAACTTGAAATCTGAAAACAAGATTATTTCTAATTTTTAGCTCTTAACTTGGTCTAAAATATCTGTTTTCAACATTTTATGAATAAATAAGCTATAATATGTACAATCCACACATAAAAGTGCAGAAATTGAAAAGAAACTTGAAATCTGAAAACAAGATTATTTCTAATTTTTAGCTCTTAACTTGGTCTAAAATATCTGTTTTCAACATTTTATGACTAAATAAGCTATAATATGTCTAATCCACACATAAAAGTGAATAAATTGAATAAAAACTTGAAATCTGAAAACAAGACTATTTCTAATTTTTAGCTCTTAACTTGGTCTAAAATATCTGTTTTCAACATTTTATGACTAAATAAGCTATAATATGTCTAATCCACACATAAAAGTGAATAAATTGAACAAAATCTTGAAATCTGAAAACAAGATTATTTCTAATTTTTAGCTCTTAACTTGGTCTAAAATATCTGTTTTCAACATTTTATGACTAAATAAGCTATAATATGTACAATCCACACATAAAAGTGCAGAAATTGAAAAGAAACTTGAAATCTGAAAACAAGATTATTTCTAATTTTTAGCTCTTAACTTGGTCTAAAATATCTGTTTTCAACATTTTATGACTAAATAAGCTATAATATGTCTAATCCACACATAAAAGTGAATAAATTGAACAAAAACTTGAAATCTGAAAACAAGATTATTTCTAATTTTTAGCTCTTAACTTGGTCTAAAATATCTGTTTTCAACATTTTATGACTAAATAAGCTATAATATGTCTAATCCACACATAAAAGGGAATAAATTGAACAAAAACTTGAAATCTGGAAACAAGATTATTTCTAATTTTTTTAGCTCTTAACTTGGTCTAAAATATCTGTTTTCAACATTTTATGACTAAATAAGCTATAATATGTCTAATCCACACATAAAAGTGAATAAATTGAACAAAAACTTGAAATCTGAAAACAAGATTATTTCTAATTTTTAGCTCTTAACTTGGTCTAAAATATCTGTTTTCAACATTTTATGACTAAATAAGCTATAATATGTCTAATCCACACATAAAAGTGAATAAATTGAACAAAATCTTGAAATCTGAAAACAAGATTATCTCTAATTTTTAGCTCTTAACTTGGTCTAAAATATCTGTTTTCAACATTTTATGACTAAATAAGCTATAATATGTACAATCCACACATAAAAGTGCAGAAATTGAAAAGAAACTTGAAATCTGAAAACAAGATTATTTCTAATTTTTAGCTCTTAACTTGGTCTAAAATATCTGTTTTCAACATTTTATGACTAAATAAGCTATAATATGTCTAATCCACACATAAAAGTGAATAAATTGAACAAAAACTTGAAATCTGAAAACAAGATTATTTCTAATTTTTAGCTCTTAACCTGGTCTAAAATATCTGTTTTCAACATTTTATGACTAAATAAGCTATAATATGTCTAATCCACACATAAAAGTGAATAAATTGAACAAAATCTTGAAATCTGAAAACAAGATTATTTCTAATTTTTAGCTCTTAACTTGGTCTAAAATATCTGTTTTCAACATTTTATGACTAAATAAGCTATAATATGTACAATCCACACATAAAAGTGCAGAATTTGAAAAGAAACTTGAAATCTGAAAACAAGATTATTTCTAATTTTTAGCTCTTAACTTGGTCTAAAATATCTGTTTTCAACATTTTATGACTAAATAAGCTATAATATGTACAATCCACACATAAAAGTGCAGAAATTGAAAATAAACTTGAAATCTGAAAACAAGATTATTTCTAATTTTTAGCTCTTAACTTGGTCTAAAATATCTGTTTTCAACATTTTATGACTAAATAAGCTATAATATGTCTAATCCACACATAAAAGTGAATAAATTGAACAAAAACTTGAAATCTGAAAACAAGATTATTTCTAATTTTTAGCTTTAACTTGGTCTAAAATATCTGTTTTCAACATTTTATGACTAAATAAGCTATAATATGTCTAATCCACACATAAAAGTGAATAAATTGAACAAAATCTTGAAATCTGAAAACAAGATTATTTCTAATTTTTAGCTCTTAACTTGGTCTAAAATATCTGTTTTCAACATTTTATGACTAAATAAGCTATAATATGTACAATCCACACATAAAAGTGCAGAAATTGAAAAGAAACTTGAAATCTGAAAACAAGATTATTTCTAATTTTTAGGTCTTAACTTGGTCTAAAATATCTGTTTTCAACATTTTATGACTAAATAAGCTATAATATGTACAATCCACACATAAAAGTGCAGAAATTGAAAAGAAACTTGAAATCTGAAAACAAGATTATTTCTAATTTTTAGCTCTTAACTTGGTCTAAAATATCTGTTTTCAACATTTTATGACTAAATAAGCTATAATATGTCTAATCTACACATAAAAGTGAATAAATTGAACAAAAACTTGAAATCTGAAAACAAGATTATTTCTAATTTTTAGCTCTTAACTTGGTCTAAAATATCTGTTTTCAACATTTTATGACTAAATAAGCTATAATATGTCTAATCCACAAATAAAAGTGAATAAATTGAACAAAATCTTGAAATCTGAAACCAAGATTATTTCTAATTTTTAGCTCTTAACTTGGCCTAAAATATCTGTTTTCAACATTTTATGACTAAATAAGCTATAATATGTACAATCCACACATAAAAGTGCAGAAATTGAAAAGAAACTTGAAATCTGAAAACAAGATTATTTCTAATTTTTAGCTCTTAACTTGGTCTAAAATATCTGTTTTCAACATTTTATGACTAAATAAGCTATAATATGTCTAATCCACACATAAAAGTGAATAAATTGAACAAAAACTTGAAATCTGAAAACAAGATTATTTCTAATTTTTAGCTCTTAAATTGGTCTAAAATATCTGTTTTCAACATTTTATGACTAAATAAGCTATAATATGTCTAATCCACACATAAAAGTGAATAAATTGAACAAAATCTTGAAATCTGGAAACAAGATTATTTCTAATTTTTAGCTCTTAACTTGGTCTAAAATATCTGTTTTCAACATTTTATGACTAAATAAGCTATAATATGTACAATCCACACATAAAAGTGCAGAAATTGAAAAGAAACTTGAAATCTGAAAACAAGATTATTTCTAATTTTTAGCTCTTAACTTGGTCTAAAATATCTGTTTTCAACATTTTATGACTAAATAAGCTATAATATGTCTAATCCACACATAAAAGTGAATAAATTGAACAAAAACTTGAAATCTGAAAACAAGATTATTTCTAATTTTTAGCTTTAACTTGGTCTAAAATATCTGTTTTCAACATTTTATGACTAAATAAGCTATAATATGTCTAATCCACACATAAAAGTGAATAAATTGAACAAAATCTTGAAATCTGAAAACAAGATTATTTCTAATTTTTAGCTCTTAACTTGGTCTAAAATATCTGTTTTCAACATTTTATGACTAAATAAGCTATAATATGTACAATCCACACATAAAAGTGCAGAAATTGAAAAGAAACTTGAAATCTGAAAACAAGATTATTTCTAATTTTTAGCTCTTAACTTGGTCTAAAATATCTGTTTTCAACATTTTATGACTAAATAAGCTATAATATGTACAATCCACACATAAAAGTGCAGAAATTGAAAAGAAACTTGAAATCTGAAAACAAGATTATTTCTAATTTTTAGCTCTTAACTTGGTCTAAAATATCTGTTTTCAACATTTTATGACTAAATAAGCTATAATATGTCTAATCTAAACATAAAAGTGAATAAATTGAACAAAAACTTGAAATCTGAAAACAAGATTATTTCTAATTTTTAGCTCTTAACTTGGTCTAAAATATCTGTTTTCAACATTTTATGACTAAATAAGCTATAATATGTCTGATCCACACATAAAAGTGAATAAATTGAAAAGAAACTTGAAATCTGAAAACAAGATTATTTCTAATTTTTAGCTCTTAACTTGGTCTAAAGTATCTGTTTTCAACATTTTATGACTAAATAAGCTATAATATGTCTAATCCACACATAAATGTGAATAAATTGAACAAAAACTTGAAATCTGAAAACAAGATTATTTCTAATTTTTAGCTCTTAACTTGGTCTAAAATATCTGTTTTCAACATTTTATGACTAAATAAGCTATAATATGTCTAATCCACACATAAAAGTGAATAAATTGAACAAAATCTTGAAATCTGAAAACAAGATTATTTCTAATTTTTAGCTCTTAACTTGGTCTAAAATATCTGTTTTCAACATTTTATGACTAAATAAGCTATAATATGTACAATCCACACATAAAAGTGCAGAAATTGAAAAGAAACTTGAAATCTGAAAACAAGATTATTTCTAATTTTTAGCTCTTAACTTGGTCTAAAATATCTGTTTTCAACATTTTATGACTAAATAAGAAATAATATGTCTAATCCACACATAAAAGTGAATAAATTGAACAAAATCTTGAAATCTGAAAACAAGATTATTTCTAATTTTTAGCTCTTAACTTGGTCTAAAATATCTGTTTTCAACATTTTATGACTAAATAAGCTATAATATGTACAATTCACACATAAAAGTGCAGAAATTGAAAAGAAACTTGAAATCTGAAAACAAGATTATTTCTAATTTTTAGCTCTTAACTTGGTCTAAAATATCTGTTTTCAACATTTTATGACTAAATAAGCTATAATATGTCTAATCCACACATAAAAGTGAATAAATTGAACAAAAACTTGAAATCTGAAAACAAGATTATTTCTAATTTTTAGCT
>CAUEHI010000502.1:0-10000 GCA_958507055.1 Crioceris asparagi
AAATTTATTCACTTTTATGTGTGGATTAGACATATTATAGCTTATTTAGTCATAAAATGTTGAAAACAGATATTTTAGACCAAGTTAAGAGCTAAAAATTAGAAATAATCTTGTTTTCAGATTTCAAGTTTTTGTTCAATTTATTCACTTTCATGTGTGGATTGGACATTTTATAACTTATATAGTCATGAAATGCTGAAAACAGACATTTTAGACCAAGTTAAGAGCTAAAAATTAGAAATAATCTTGTTTTCCGATTTAAAGTTTCTTTTCAATTTCTGCACTTTCATGTGTGGATTGGACATTTTATAACTTATATAGTCATGAAATGCTGAAAACAGACATTTTAGACCAAATTAAGAGCTAAAAATTAGAAATAATCTTGTTTTCCGATTTAAAGTTTTTGTTCAATTTATTCACTTTTATGTGTGGATTAGACATATTATAGCTTATTTAGTCATAAAATGTTGAAAACAGATATTTTAGACCAAGACAAGAGCTAAAAATTAGAAATAATCTTGTTTTCAGATTTCAAGATTTTGTTCAATTTATTCACTTTTATGTGTGGATTAGACATATTATAGCTTATTTAGTCATAAAATGTTGAAAACAGATATTTTAGACCAAGTTAAGAGCTAAAAATTAGAAATAATCTTGTTTTCAGATTTCAAGTTTCTTTTCAATTTCTGCACTTTTATGTGTGGATTGTACATATTATAGCTTATTTAGTCATAAAATGTTGAAAACAGATATTTTAGACCAAGTTAAGAGCTAAAAATTAGAAATAATCTTGTTTTCAGATTTCAAGATTTTGTTCAATTTATTCACTTTTATGTGTGGATTAGACATATTATAGCTTATTTAGTCATAAAATGTTGAAAACAGATATTTTAGACCAAGGTAAGTGCTAAAAATTAGAAATAATCTTGTTTTCAGATTTCATGTTTTTGTTCAATTTATTCACTTTTATGTGTGGATTAGACATATTATAGCTTATTTAGTCATAAAATGTTGAAAACATGCAGAAATTGAAAAAAAATCTTTGAATCGGAAAACAAGATTATTTTTAATTTTTAGCTCTTAACTTGGTCTAAAATATCTGTTTTCAACATTTTATGACTAAGTAAGCTATAATATGTCTCATCCACACATAAAAGTGTAGAAATTGAAAAAAAACCTTAAATCGGAAAACAAGATTATTTCTAATTTTTAGCTCTCAGCTTGGTCTAAAATATCTGTTTTCAACATTTTATGACTAAATAAGCTATAATATGTCTAATCCACACAAAAAAGTGCAGAAATTGAAAAAAACTTTAAATCGGAAAACAAGATTATTTCTAATTTTTAGCTCTTAACTTGGTCTAAAATATCTGTTTTCAACATCTGATGACTAAATAAGCTATAATATGTCTAGTCCACACATAAAAGTGCAGATATTGAAAAAAAAACTTTAAATCGGAAAACAAGATTATTTCTAATTTTTAGCTCTTAACTTGGTCTAAAATATCTGTTTTCAACATTTTATGACAAAATAAGCTATAATATGTCTAATCCACACATAAAAGTGCAGAAATTGAAAAAAAGCTTTAAATCGGAAAACAAGATTATTTATAATTTTTAGCTCTTAACTTGGTCTAAAATATCTGTTTTCAACATTTTATGACTAAATAAGCTATAATATGTCTAATCCACAAATAAAAATGCAGAAATTGAAAAAAAACTTTAAATCGGAAAACAAGATTATTTCTAATTTTTAGCTCTTAACTTGGTCTAAAATATCTGTTTTCAACATTTTATGACTAAATAAGCTATAATATGTCTAATCCACACATAAAAGTGCAGAAATTGATAAAAAACTTTAAATCGGAAAACAAGAATATTTCTAATCTTTAGCTCTTAACTTGGTCTAAAATATCTGTTCTCAACATTTTATGACTAAATAAGCTATAATATGTCTAATCCACACATAAAAGTGCAGAAATTGAAAAAAAACTTTAGATCGGAAAACAAGATTATTTCTAATTTTTAGCTCTTAATATGGTCTAAAATATCTGTTTTCAACATTTCATGACTAAATAAGCTATAATATGTCTAATCCACCCATAAAAGTGCAGCAATTGAAAAAAAACTTTAAATCGGAAATCAAGATTATTTCTAATTTTTAGCTCTTAACTTGGTCTAAAATATCTGTTTTCAACATTTTATGACTAAATAAGCTATAAGATGTCTAATCCACACATAAAAGTGCAGAAATTGAAAAAAAACTTTAAATCGGAAAACAAGATTATTTCTAATTTTTAGCTCTTAACTTGGTCTAAAATATCTGTTTTCAACATTTTATGACTAAATAAGCTATAATATGTCTAATCCACACATAAAAGTGCAGAATTTGAAAAAAAACTTTAAATCGGAAAACAAGATTATTTCTAATTTTTAGCTCTTAACTTGGTCTAAAATATCTGTTTTCAACATCTTATGACTAAATAAGCTATAATATGTCTAGTCCACACATAAAAGTGCAGAAATTGAAAAAAAAACTTTAAATCGGAAAACAAGATTATTTCTAATTTTTAGCTCTTAACTTGGTCTAAAATATCTGTTTTCAACATTTTATGACTAAATAAGCTATAATATGTGTAATCCACACATAAAAGTGCAGAAATTGAAAAAAAACTTTAAATCGGAAAACAAGAATATTTCTAATTTTTAGCTCTTAACTTGGTCTAAAATATCTGTTCTCAACATTTTATGACTAAATAAGCTATAATATGTCTAATCCACACATAAAAGTGCTGAAATTGAAAAAAAACTTTAGATCGGAAAACAAGATTATTTCTAATTTTTAGCTCTTAACTTGGTCTAAAATATCTGTTTTCAACATTTTATGACTAAAAAAGCTATAATATGTCTAATCCACACATAAAAGTGCAGAAATTGAAAAGAAACTTGAAATCGGAAAACAAGATTATTTCTAATTTTTAGCTCTTAACTTGGTCTAAAATATCTGTTTTCAACTATTTATGACTAAATAAGCTATAATATATCTAATCCACACATAAAAGTGCAGAAATTGAAAAAAAACTTTAAATCGGAAAACAAGATTATTTCTAATTTTTAGCTCTTAACTTGGTCTAAAATATCTGTTTTCAACATTTTATGACTAAATAAGCTATAATATGTCTAATCCACACATAAAAGTGCAGAGATTGAAAAAAAACTTTAAATCGGAAAACAAGATTATTTCTTATTTTTAGCTCTTAACTTGGTCTAAAATATCTGTTTTCAACATTTTATGACTAAATAAGCTATAATATGTCTAATCCACACAAAAAAGTGCAGAAATTGAAAAGAAACTTGAAATCGGAAAACAAGATTATTTCTAATTTTTAGCTCTTAACTTGGTCTAAAATATTTGTTATCAACTATTTATGACTAAATAAGCTATAATATGTCTAATCCACACATAAAAGTGCAGAAATTGAAAAAAAACTTTAAATCGGAAAACAAGATTATTTCTAATTTTTAGCTCTTAACTTGGCCTAAAATATCTGTTTTCAACATTTTATGACTAAATAAGCTATAATGTCTAATCCACACATAAAAGTGCAGAAATTGAAAAAAAAAACTTTAAATCGGAAAACAAGATTATTTCTAATTTTTAGCTCTTAACTTGGTCTAAAATATCTGTTTTCAACATTTTATGACTAAATAAGCTATAATATGTCTAATCCGCACATAAAAATGCAGAAATTGAAAAGAAACTTGAAATCGGAAAACAAGATTAATTCTAATTTTTAGCTCTTAACTTGGTCTAAAGTATCTGTTCTCAACATTTTATGACTAAATAAGCTATAATATGTCTAATCCACACATAAAAGTGCAGAAATTGAAAAAAAACTTTAAATCGGAAAACAAGATTATTTCTAATTTTTAGCTCTTAACTTGGTCTAAAATATCTGTTTTCAACATTTCATGACTAAATAAGCTATAATATGTCTAATCCACACATAAAAGTGCAGAAATTGAAAAAAAACTTTAAATCGGAAAACAAGATTATTTCTAATTTTTAGCTCTTAACTTGGTCTAAAATATCTGTTTTCAACATTTTATGACTAAATAAGCTATAATATGTCTAATCCACACATAAAAGTGCAGAAATTGAAAAAAAAAACTTTATATCGGAAAACAAGATTATTTCTATTTTTTAGCTCTTAACTTGGTCGAAAATATCTGTTTTCAACATTTTATGACTTAATAAGCTATAATATGTCTAATCCACACATAAAAGTGCAGAAATTGAAAAAAAAACATTAAATCGGAAAACAAGATTATTTCTAATTTTTAGCTCTTAACTTGGTCTAAAATATCTGTTTTCAACATTTTATGACTAAATAAGCTATAATATGTCTAATCCGCACATAAAAGTGCAGAAATTGAAAAGAAACTTAAAATCGGAAAACAAGATTATTTCTAATTTTTAGCTCTTAACTTGGTCTAAAATATCCGTTCTCAACATTTTATGACTAAACAAGCTATAATATGTCTAATCCGCACATAAAAGTGCAGAAATTGAAAAGAAACTTGAAATCGGAAAACAAGATTATTTCTAGTTTTTAGCTCTTAACTTGGTCTAAAATATCTGTTCTCAACATTTTATGACTAAATAAGCTATAATATGTCTAATCCACTCATAAAAGTGCAGAAATTGAAAAAAACTTTAAATCGGAAAACAAGATTATTTCTAATTTTTAGCTCTTAACTTGGTCTAAAATATCTGTTTTCAACATTTCATGACTAAATAAGCTATAATATGTCTAATCCACCCATAAAAGTGCAGAGATTGAAAAAAAACTTTAAATCGGAAAACAAGATTATTTCTAATTTTTAGCTCTTAACTTGGTCTAAAATATCTGTTTTCAACATTATATGACTAAATAAGCTATAATATGTCTAATCCACACATAGAAGTGCAGAAATTGAAAAAAAACTTTAAATCGGAAAACAAGATTATTTCTAATTTTTAGCTCTTAACTTGGTCTAAAATATCTGTTTTCAACATTTTATGACTAAATAAGCTATAATATGTCTAATCCACACATAAAAGTGTAGAAATTGAAAAAAAACTTTAAATCGGAAAACAAGATTATTTCTAATTTTTAGCTCTTAACTTGGTCTAAAATATCTGTTTTCAACATTTTATGACTAAATAAGCTATAATATGTCTAATCCACACATAAAAGTGCAGAAATTGAAAAAAAACTTTAAATCGGAAAACAAGATTATTTCTATTTTTTAGCTCTTAACTTGGTCTAAAATATCTGTTTTCAACATTTTATGACTTAATAAGCTATAATATGTCTAATCCACACATAAAAGTGCAGAAATTGAAAAAAAAACTTTAAATCGGAAAACAAGATTATTTCTAATTTTTAGCTCTTAACTTGGTCTAAAATATCTGTTTTCAACATTTTATGACTAAATAAGCTATAATATGTCTAATCCACACATAAAAGTGCAGAAATTGAAAAAAACTTTAAATCGGAAATCAAGATTATTTCTAATTTTTAGCTCTTAACTTGGTCTAAAATAACTGTTTTCAACATTTTATGACTAAATAAGCTATAATATGTCTAATCCGCACATAAAAGTGCAGAAATTGAAAAGAAACTTGAAATCGGAAAACAAGATTATTTCTAGTTTTTAGCTCTTAACTTGGTCTAAAATATCTGTTCTCAACATTTTATGACTAAATAAGCTATAATATGTCTAATCCACACATAAAAGTGCAGAAATTGAAAAAAAACTTTAAATCGGAAAACAAGATTATTTCTAATTTTTAGCTCTTAACTTGGTCTAAAATATCTGTTTTCAACATTTTATGACTAAATAAGCTATAATATGTCTAATCCACACATAAAAGTGCAGAAATTGAAAAAAAAACTTTATATCGGAAAACAAGATTATTTCTATTTTTTAGCTCTTAACTTGGTCTAAAATATCTGTTTTCAACATTTGATGACTTAATAAGCTATAATATGTCTAATCCACACATAAAAGTGCAGAAATTGAAAAAAAAACTTTAAATCGGAAAACAAGATTATTTCTAATTTTTAGCTCTTAACTTGGTCTAAAATATCTGTTTTCAACATTTTATGACTAAATAAGCTATAATATGTCTAATCCGCACATAAAAGTGCAGAAATTGAAAAGAAACTTAAAATCGGAAAACAAGATTATTTCTAATTTTTAGCTCTTAACTTGGTCTAAAATATCCGTTCTCAACATTTTATGACTAAACAAGCTATAATATGTCTAATCCGCACATAAAAGTGCAGAAATTGAAAAGAAACTTGAAATCGGAAAACAAGATTATTTCTAGTTTTTAGCTCTTAACTTGGTCTAAAATATCTGTTCTCAACATTTTATGACTAAATAAGCTATAATATGTCTAATCCACTCATAAAAGTGCAGAAATTGAAAAAAACTTTAAATCGGAAAACAAGATTATTTCTAATTTTTAGCTCTTAACTTGGTCTAAAATATCTGTTTTCAACATTTTATGACTAAATAAGCTATAATATGTCTAATCCACACATAAAAGTGCAGAAATTGAAAAAAAACTTTAAATCGGAAAACAAGATTATTTCTAATTTTTAGCTCTTAACTTGGTCTAAAATATCTGTTTTCAACATTTTATGACTAAATAAGCTATAATATGTCTAATCCACACATAAAAGTGCAGAAATTGAAAAAAAACTTTAAATCGGAAAACAAGATTATTTCTATTTTTTAGCTCTTAACTTGGTCTAAAATATCTGTTTTCAACATTTTATGACTTAATAAGCTATAATATGTCTAATCCACACATAAAAGTGCAGAAATTGAAAAAAAAACTTTAAATCGGAAAACAAGATTATTTCTAATTTTTAGCTCTTAACTTGGTCTAAAATATCTGTTTTCAACATTTTATGACTAAATAAGCTATAATATGTCTAATCCGCACATAAAAGTGCAGAAATTGAAAAGAAACTTGAAATCGGAAAACAAGATTATTTCTAGTTTTTAGCTCTTAACTTGGTCTAAAATATCTGTTCTCAACATTTTATGACTAAATAAGCTATAATATGTCTAATCCACACATAAAAGTGCAGAAATTGAAAAAAAACTTTAAATCGGAAAACAAGATTATTTCTAATTTTTAGCTCTTAACTTGGTCTAAAATATGTGTTTTCAACATTTCATGACTAAATAAGCTATAATATGTCTAATCCACCCATAAAAGTGCAGAGATTGAAAAAAAACTTTAAATCGGAAAACAAGATTATTTCTAATTTTTAGCTCTTAACTTGGTCTAAAATATCTGTTTTCAACATTATATGACTAAATAAGCTATAATATGTCTAATCCACACATAGAAGTGGAGAAATTGAAAAAAAACTTTAAATCGGAAAACAAGATTATTTCTAATTTTTAGCTCTTAACTTGGTCTAAAATATCTGTTTTCAACATTTTATGACTAAATAAGCTATATGTCTAATCCATACATAAGAAAGCAGAAATTGAAAAAAAACTTTAAATCGGAAAACAAGATTATTTCTATTTTTTAGCTCTTAACTTGGTCTAAAATATCTGTTTTCAACATTTTATGACTTAATAAGCTATAATATGTCTAATCCACACATAAAAGTGCAGAAATTGAAAAAAAAACTTCAAATCGGAAAACAAGATTATTTCTAATTTTTAGCTCTTAACTTGGTCTAAAATATCTGTTTTCAACATTTTATGACTAAATAAGCTATAATATGTCTAATCCACACATAAAAGTGCAGAAATTGAAAAAAAACTTTAAATCGGAAAACAAGATTATTTCTAATTTTTAGCTCTTAACTTGGTCTAAAATATCTGTTTTCAACATTTTATGACTAAATAAGCTATAATATGTCTAATCCACACATAAAAGTGCAGAAATTGAAAAAAAACTTTAAATCGGAAAACAAGATTATTTCTAATTTTTAGCTCTTAACTTGGTCTAAAATATCTGTTTTCAACATTTTATGACTAAATAAGCTATAATATGTCTAATCCACACATAAAAGTGCAGAAATTGAAAAGAAACTTGAAATTGGAAAACAAAATTATTTCTAATTTTTAGCTCTTAACTTGGTCTAAAATATCTGTTTTCAACATTTTATGACTAAATAAGCTATAATATGTCTAATCCACACATAAAAGTGCAGAAATTGAAAAAAAACTTTAAATCGGAAAACAAGATTATTTCTATTTTTTAGCTCTTAACTTGGTCTAAGATATCTGTTTTCAACATTTTATGACTTAATAATCTATAATATGTCTAATCCACACATAAAAGTGCAGAAATTGAAAAAAAAACTTTAAATCGGAAAACAAGATTATTTCTAATTTTTAGCTCTTAACTTGGTCTAAAATATCTGTTTTCAACATTTTATGACTAAATAAGCTATAATATGTCTAATCCACACATAAAAGTGCAGAAATTGAAAAAAACTTTAAATCGGAAAACAAGATTATTTCTAATTTTTAGCTCTTAACTTGGTCTAAAATATCTGTTTTCAACATTTTATGACTAAATAAGCTATAATATGTCTAATCCACACATAAAAGTGCAGAAATTGAAAAAAAACTTTAAATCGGAAAACAAGATTATTTCTAATTTTTAGGTCTTAACTTGGTCTAAAATATCTGTTTTCAACATTTTATGACTAAATAAGCTATAATATGTCTAATCCACACATAAAAGTGCAGAAATTGAAAAAAAACTTTAAATCGGAAAACAAGATTATTTCTAATTTTTAGCTCTTAACTTGGTCTAAAATATCTGTTTTCAACATTTTATGACTAAATAAGCTATAATATGTATCTGTTTTCAACATTTCATGACTAAATAAGCTATAATATGTCTAATCCACCCATAAAAGTGCAGAAATTGAAAAAAAACTTTAAATCGGAAAACAAGATTATTTATAATTTTTAGCTCTTAACTTGGTCTAAAATATCTGTTTTCAACATTTTATGACTAAATAAGCTATAATATGTCTCATCCACACATAAAAGTGCAGAAATTGAAAAAAGCTTTAAATCGGAAAACAAGATTATTTCTAATTTTTAGCTCTTAACTTGGTCTAAAATATCTGTTTTCAACATTTTATGACTAAATAAGCTATAATATGTCTAATCCACACATAAAAGTGCAGAAATTGAAAAGAAACTTGAAATCGGAAAACAAGATTATTTCTAATTTTTAGCTCTTAACTTGGTCTAAGATATCTGTTTTCAACATTTTAAGACTAAATAAGCTATAATATGTCTAATCCACACATAAAAGTGCAGAAATTGAAAAAAAACTTTAAATCGGAAAAGAAGATTATTTCTAATTTTTAGCTCTTAACTTGATCTTAAATATCTGTTTTCAACATTTTATGACTAAATGAGCTATAATATGTCTAATCCACACCATCACCATCACCATCACCATCACCATCACCATCACCATCACCATCACCATCACCATCACCATCACCATCACCATCACCATCACCATCACCATCACCATCACCATCACCATCACCATCACCATCACCATCACCATCACCATCACCATCACCATCACCATCACCATCACCATCACCATCACCATCACCATCACCATCACCATCACCATCACCATCACCATCACCATCACCATCACCATCACCATCACCATCACCATCACCATCACCATCACCATCACCATCACCATCACCATCACCATCACCATCACCATCACCATCACCATCACCATCACCATCACCATCACCATCACCATCACCATCACCATCACCATCACCATCACCATCACCATCACCATCACCATCACCATCACCATCACCATCACCATCACCATCACCATCACCATCACCATCACCATCACCATCACCATCACCATCACCATCACCATCACCATCACCATCACCATCACCATCAC
>CAUEHI010000502.1:15000-37312 GCA_958507055.1 Crioceris asparagi
TCACCATCACCATCACCATCACCATCACCATCACCATCACCATCACCATCACCATCACCATCACCATCACCATCACCATCACCATCACCATCACCATCACCATCACCATCACCATCACCATCACCATCACCATCACCATCACCATCACCATCACCATCACCATCACCATCACCATCACCATCACCATCACCATCACCATCACCATCACCATCACCATCACCATCACCATCACCATCACCATCACCATCACCATCACCATCACCATCACCATCACCATCACCATCACCATCACCATCACCATCACCATCACCATCACCATCACCATCACCATCACCATCACCATCACCATCACCAACACCATCACCGTCACAATCACCATCACCATCACCATCACCATCACCATCACCATCACCATCACCATCACCATCACCATCACCATCACCATCACCATCACCATCACCATCACCATCACCATCACCATCACCATCACCATCACCATCACCATCACCATCACCATCACCAACACCATCACCTTCACCATCACCATCACCATCACCATCACCATCACCATCACCATCACCATCACCATCACCATCACCATCACCATCACCATCACCATCACCATCACCATCACCATCACCATCACCATCACCATCTCCATCACCATCACCATCACCATCACCATCACCATCACCATCACCATCACCATCACCATCACCATCACCATCACCATCACCATCACCATCACCATCACCATCACCATCACCATCACCATCACCATCACCATCACCATCACCATCACCATCACCATCACCATCACCATCACCATCACCATCACCATCACCATCACCATCACCATCACCATCACCATCACCATCACCATCACCATCACCATCACCATCACCATCACCATCACCATCACCATCACCATCACCATCACCATCACCATCACCATCACCATCACCATCACCATCACCATCACCATCACCATCACCATCACCATCACCATCACCATCACCATCACCATCACCATCACCATCACCATCACCATCACCATCACCATCACCATCACCATCACCATCACCATCACCATCACCATCACCATCACCATCACCATCACCATCACCATCACCATCACCATCACCATCACCATCACCATCACCATCACCATCACCATCACCATCACCATCACCATCACCATCACCATCACCATCACCATCACCATCACCATCACCATCACCATCACCATCACCATCACCATCACCATCACCATCACCATCACCATCACCATCACCATCACCATCACCATCACCATCACCATCACCATCACCATCACCATCACCATCACCATCACCATCACCATCACCATCACCATCACCATCACCATCACCATCACCATCACCATCACCATCACCATCACCATCACCATCACCATCACCATCATCATCACCATCACCATCACCATCACCATCACTATGACCATCAGCATCACCATCACCATCACCATCACCATCACCATCACCATCACCATCACCATCACCATCACCATCACCATCACCATCACCATCACCATCACCATCACCATCACCATCACCATCACCATCACCATCACCATCACCATCACCATCACCATCACCATCACCATCACCATCACCATCACCATCACCATCACCATCACCATCACCATCACCATCACCATCACCATCACCATCACCATCACCATCACCATCACCATCACCATCACCATCACCATCACCATCACCATCACCATCACCATCACCATCACCATCACCATCACCATCACCATCACCATCACCATCACCATCACCATCACCATCACCATCACCATCACCATCACCATCACCATCACCATCACCATCACCATCACCATCACCATCACCATCACCATCACCATCACCATCACCATCACCATCACCATCACCATCACCATCACCATCACCATCACCATCACCATCACCATCACCATCACCATCCATCACCATCACCATCACCATCACCATCACCATCACCATCACCATCACCATCACCATCACCATCACCATCACCATCACCATCACCATCACCATCACCATCACCATCACCATCACCATCACCATCACCATCACCATCACCATCACCATCACCATCACCATCACCATCACCATCATCATCACCATCACCATCACCATCACCATCACCATCACCATCACCATCACCATCACCATCACCATCACCATCACCATCACCATCACCATCACCATCACCATCACCATCACCATCACCATCACCATCACCATCACCATCACCATCACCATCACCATCACCATCACCATCACCATCACCATCACCATCAACATCACCATCACCATCACCATCACCATCACCATCACCATCACCATCACCATCACCATCACCATCACCATCACCATCACCATCACCATCACCATCACCATCACCATCACCATCACCATCACCATCACCATCACCATCACCATCACCATCACCATCACCATCACCATCACCATCACCATCACCATCACCATCACCATCACCATCACCATCACCATCACCATCACCATCACCATCACCATCACCATCACCATCACCATCACCATCACCATCACCATCACCATCACCATCACCATCACCATCACCATCACCATCACCATCACCATCACCATCACCATCACCATCACCATCACCATCACCATCACCATCACCATCACCATCACCATCACCATCACCATCACCATCACCATCACCATCACCATCACCATCACCATCACCATCACCATCACCATCACCATCACCATCACCATCACCATCACCATCACCATCACCATCACCATCACCATCACCATCACCATCACCATCACCATCACCATCACCATCACCATCACCATCACCATCACCATCACCATCACCATCACCATCACCATCACCATCACCATCACTATCACCATCACCATCACCATCACCGTCACCATCACACCTTTATGTGTGGTTTGGACATTTTATTTATTATTTAGTCATAAAATGTTGAAAACAGAGATATTAGACCAAGTTTATGAGCTAAAAATATGAAATAATCTTATTTTCCGATTTTAAGTTTTTGTTCAATTTCTGCACTTTTATGTGTGAATTGGACATATTATAACTTATTTAGTCATAAAATTCTGAAAATAGACATTTCAGACCAAGTTAAAATATTAGAAATAATCTTATTTTCCGATTTTAAGTTTTTGCTCAATTTCTGCACTTTTAAGTGTGGTTTGGACATATATATTATCTAGCCATAAAATGTTGAAAACAGACATATTAGACCAAGTTATGAGCTAAAAGATAGAAATAATCTTATTTTCCGATTTCAAGTTTTTGTTCAATTTCTGCACTTTTATGTGAGGATCTGACATTTTATAACTTATTTAGTCATAAAATGTCGAAAACAGACATTTTAGACCAAGTTATGAGCTAAAAATATGAAATAATCTTATTTTTCGATTTTAAGTTTTTGTTCAATTTCTGCACTTTTATGTGTGAATTGGAGATATTATAACTTATTTAGTAATAAAATTCTGAAAATAGACACTCTAGACCAAGTTAAGAGCTAGATATTAGAAATAATCTTATTTTCCGATTTTAAGTTTTTGCTCAATTTCTGTTATTGTAGAAGTGTGCAGGAAGCAAGCTTATTTTCGACCAGTGATGAGCTACCCGAAATATTAGAGATAGAGCCATAAAATGAGTGAATGAAAGTTTAAGAAATGTCCAAATAATGTTTTGAAAAAAAAATCAACCCTCTAGGACCTACCATAACCGAGATATAAAATTTCAAATTCGAATGTTTTTACTTGATTGAAACTTGTGATAAAATTCAGAAATTTCATCCCTCAATTTAAACGCTCGTAGCGCCCTTATTGAAGGGATATTTGAGAAAAAACCTAGCTTATACCACGACAGATTTTGTCAGCTTTGTAATGGATTAAAAGATTCTGAGATATTTTCATGGCTTCATAGATTGATTGAATGTCCCGTTTGAGCATGTTTTTCGCACCGAAAATTTACCTCCTCCCAGTTATTCCAGAACGTGGCGGTTCCTATGGGATTCGCGCAGCCGACGATTTTTTATGTTTAATCCCATCGTTGAGGCTATCTTTAAGCTTTTGAATTTTTTCGATATCTCTTTTCGTTCTCTCAAAAAAAAAAATAATTGCATTTTTTTTCAACCCTTTATATTTGAAAAATGGTAAGGGATGAAGAATTCTAAACCGAATGGTCATCTGCTCCCTACCTCAAAGAACAATTAAAAAAAAAATTCAAAAAAATTCATTCAACACAAACCGAGAAAAACCGAAATGAATATCCACCTCCTTAATTTCCTTATGCTTTTAGTATGAATTGGACATATTATAACTTATTTAGTGATAAAACTCTGAAAATAGACATTTTAGACCGAGTTATGAGCTAAAAATTAGAAAAAATCTTATTTTCCGATTTCAAGTTTTTGTTCAATTTCTGCACTTTTATGTGAGGATTAGACATATTATAACTTATTTAGTAATAAAATGTCGAAAACAGACATTTTGGACCAATTATGAGCTAAAAATATGAAATAATCTTATTTCCGATTTTATGTTTTTGTTCAATTTCTGCACTTTTATGTGTGAATTGGACATATTATAACTTATTTAGTCATAAAATGTCGAAAACAGACATTTCAGACCAAGTTATGAGCTAAAAATATGAAATAATCTTATTTTCCGATTTTAAGTTTTTGTTCAATTTCTGCACTTTTATGTGTGAATTGGACATATTATAACTTATTTAGTCATAAAATTCTGAAAATAGACATTTTAGACCAAGTTAATAGCTAAATATTAGAAATAATCTTATTTTCCGATTTTAAGTTTTTGCTCAATTTCTGCACCTTTATGTGTGGTTTGGACATTTTATTTATTATTTAGTCATAAAATGTTGAAAACAGACATATTAGGCCAAGTTTATGAGCTAAAAATATGAAATAATCTTATTTTCCTATTTTAAGTTTTTGTTCAATTTCTGCACTTTTATGTGTGAATTGGACATATTATAACTTATTTAGTCATAAAATGTTGAAAACAGATATATTAGACCAAGTTATGAGCTAAAAGATAGAAATAATCTTATTTTCCGATTTCAAGTTTTTGTTCAATTTCTGCACTTTTATGTGAGGATCTGACATTTTATAACTTATTTAGTCATAAAATGTCGAAAACAGACATTTTAGACCAAGTTATGAGCTAAAAATATGAAATAATCTTATTTTCCGATTTTAAGTTTTTGTTCAATTTCTGCACTTTTATGTGTGAATTGGAGATATTATAACTTATTTAGTCATAAAATGTCGAAAACAGACATTTTAGACCAAGTTATCAGCTAAAAATATGAAATAATCTTATTTTCCGATTTTAAGTTTTTGTTCAATTTCTGCACTTTTATGTTTGAATTGGACATATTATAACTTATTAAGTCATAAAATTCTGAAAATAGACATTTTAGACCAAGTTAAGAGCTAAATATTAGAAATATCTTATTTTCCGTTTTTAAGTTTTTGCTCAATTTCTGCACTTTTATGTGTGGTTAGGACATATAACTTATTTACTGATAAAACTCTGAAAATAGACATTTTAGACCGAGTTATGAGCTAAAAATTAGAAATAATCTTATTTTCCGATTTCAAGTTTTTGTTCAATTTCTTCACTTTTATGTGAGGATCAGACATATAACTTATTTAGTCATAAAATGTCGAAAACAGACATTTTAGACCAAGTTATGAGCTAAAAATATGAAATAGTCTTATTTTTCGATTTTAAGTTTTTGTTCAATTTCTGCACTTTTATGTGTGATTTGGACATATTATAACTTATTTAGTCATAAAATGTCGAAAACAGACATTTTAGACCAAGTTATGAGCTAAAAATATGAAATAATCTTATTTTCCGATTTCAAGTTTTTGTTCAATTTCTGCACATTTATGTGAGGATCAGACATATTATAACTTATTTATTCATAAAATGTCGAAAACAGACATTTTAGACCAAGTTATGAGCTAAAAATATGAAATAGTCTTATTTTTCGATTTTAAGTTTTTGTTCAATTTCTGCACCTTTATGTGTGAGTTGGACATATTATAACTTATTTAGTCATAAAATTCTGAAAATAGACATTTTAGACCAAGTTAAGAGCTAAATATTAGAAATAATCTTTTTTTCCGATTTTAAGTTTTTGCTCAATTTCTGCACTTTTATGTGTGGTTAGGACATATTATATATTATTTAGTCATAAAATGTTGAAAAAAGACATATTAGACCAAGTTATGAACTAAAAATATGAAATAATCTTATTTTCCAATTTTAAGTTTTTGCTCAATTTCTGCACCTTTATGTCTGGTTTGGACATTCTATTAATTGTTTAGTCATAAAATGTTGAAAACAGACATATTAGGCCAAGTTTATGAGCTAAAAATATGAAATAATCTTATTTTCTGATTTTAAGTTTTTGTTCAATTTCTGCACTTTTATGTGTGATTTGGACATATTATAACTTATTTAGTCATAAAATGTCGAAAACAGACATTTTAGACCAAGTTATGAGCTAAAAATATGAAATAATCTTATTTTCCGATTTCAAGTTTTTGTTCAATTTCTGCACATTTATGTGAGGCGCAGACATATTATAACTTATTTAGTCATAAAATGTCGAAAACAGACATTTTAGACCAAGTTATGAGCTAAAAATATGAAATAATCTTATTTTCCGATTTTAAGTTTTTGTTCAATTTCTGCACTTTTATGTGTGATTTGGACATATTATATCTTATTTAGTCATAAAATTCTGAAAATAGACATTTTAGACCAAGTTAAGAGCTAAATATTAGAAATAATCTTTTTTTACGATTTTAAGTTTTTGCTCAATTTCTGCACATTTATGTGTGGATTGGACATATTATAACTTATTTAGTCATAAAATGTCGAAAACAGACATTTTAGACCAAGTTATGAGCTAAAAAAATATGAAATAATCTTATTTTCCGATTTTAAGTTTTTGTTCAATTTCTGCACTTTGATGTGTGAATTGAACATATTATAACTTATTTAGTCATAAAATTCTGAAAATTGACATCTTAGACCAAGTTAAGAGCTAAATATTAGAAATAATCTTATTTTCCGATTTTAAGTTTTTGCTCAATTTCTGCACTTTTATGTGTGAATTGGACTTATTATAACTTTTTTAGTCATAAAATTCTGAAAATAGACATTTTAGACCAAGCTAAGAGCTAGATATTAGAAATAATCTTATTTTCCGATTTTAAGTTTTTGCTCAATTTCTGTTATTTTAGAAGTGTGCAGGAAGCAAGCTTATTTTCGACCAGTGATGAGCTACCCGAAATATTAGAGATAGAGCCATAGTATGATTGAATGAAAGTTTAAGAAATGTCCAAATAATATTTTGAAAAAAAAATCAACCCTCTAGGACCTACCATAACCGAGATATAAAATTTCAAATTCGAACGTTTTTACTTGATTGAAACTTGTGATAAAATTCGGAAATTTTATCCCTCAACTTTAAACGCTCGTAGCGCCCTTATTAAAGGGATATTTGAGAAAAAACCTAGCTTATACCACGACAGATTTTGTCAGCTTTGTAATGGATTAAAAAATTCTGAGATATTTTCATGGCTTCATAGATTGATTGAATGTCCCGTTTGAGCATGTTTTTCGCACCGAAAATTTACCTCCTCCCAGTTATTCCAGAACGTGGCGGTTCCTATGGGATTCGCGCAGTCGACGATTTCTTATGTTTAATCCCATCGTTGAGACTATCTTTAAGCTTTTGAATTTTTTCGATATCTCTTTTCGTTCTCTCAAAAAAAAAAAATTTTTTTCAACCCTTTATATTTAAAAAATGGTAAGGGATGAAGAATCCTAAACCTAATAATCATCTGCTCCCTACCTCAAAGAACAATTAAAAAAAAAAATCAAAAAATTCATTCAACACAAACCGAGAAAAACCGAAATGAATATCCACCTCCTTAATTTCCTTATGCTTTTAGTATGAATTGGACATATTATAACTTATTTTGTGATAAAACTCTGAAAATAGACATTTTAGACCGAGTTATGAGCTAAAAATTAGAAAAAATCTTATTTTCCGATTTCAAGTTTTTGTTCAATTTCTGCACTTTTATGTGAGGATTAGACATATTATAACTTATTTAGTCATAAAATGTCGAAAACAGACATTTTGGACCAATTATGAGCTAAAAATATGAAATAATCTTATTTTCCGATATTATGTTTTTGTTCAATTTCTGCACTTTTATGTGTTTATTGGACATGTTATAACTTATTTAGTCATATAATGTCGAAAACAGACATTTTAGACCAAGTTATGAGCTAAAAATATGAAATAATCTTATTTTCCGATTTTAAGTTTTTGTTCAATTTCTGCACTTTTATGTTTGAATTGGACATATTATAACTTATTAAGACATAAAATTCTGAAAATAGACATTTTAGACCAAGTTAAGAGCTAAATATTAGAAAAAATCTTATTTTCCGATTTTAAGTTTTTGCTCAATTTCTGCACTTTTATGTGTGGTTAGGACATATAACTTATTTACTGATAAAACTCTGAAAATAGACATTTTAGACCGAGTTATGAGCTAAAAATTAGAAATAATCTTATTTTCCGATCTCAAGTTTTTGTTCAATTTCTGCACTTTTAAGTGAGGATCAGACATATTATAACTTATTTAGTCATAAAATGTGGAAAACAGACATTTTAGACCAAGTTATGAGCTAAAAATATGAAATAGTCTTATTTTTCGATTTTAAGTTTTTGTTCAATTTCTGCACCTTTATGTGTGAGTTGGACATATTATAACTTATTTAGTCATAAAATTCTGAAAATAGACATTTTAGACCAAGTTAAGAGCTAAATATTAGAAATAATCTTTTTTTCCGATTTTAAGCTTTTGCTCAATTTCTGCACTTTTATGTGTGGTTAGGACATATTATATATTATTTAGTCATAAAATGTTGAAAAAAGACATATTAGACCAAGTTATGAACTAAAAATATGAAATAATCTTATTTTCCGATTTTAAGTTTTTGCTCAATTTCTGCACCTTTATGTCTGGTTTGGATATTTTATTATTTGTTTAGTCATAAAATGTTGAAAACAGACATATTAGGCCAAGTTTATGAGCTAAAAATATGAAATAATCTTATTTTCTGATTTTAAGTTTTTGTTCAATTTCTGCACTTTTATGTGTGATTTGGACATATTATAACTTATTTAGTCATAAAATTCTGAAAATAGACATCTTAGACCAAGTTATGAGCTAAAAATATGAAATAATCTTATTTTCCGATTTCATGTTTTTGTTCAATTTCTGCACAATTATGTGAGGATCAGACATATTATAACTTATTTAGTCATAAAATGTCGAAAACAGACATTTTAGACCAAGTTATGAGCTAAAAATATGAAATAATCTTATTTTCCGATTTTAAGTTTTTGTTCAATTTCTGCACTTTGATGTGTGAATTGGACATATTATAACTTATTTAGTCATAAAATTCTGAAAATTGACATCTTAGACCAAGTTAAGAGCTAAATATTAGAAATAATCTTATTTTCCGATTTTAAGTTTTTGCTCAATTTCTGCACTTTTATGTGTGAATTGGACTTATTATAACTTTTTTAGTCATAAAATTCTGAAAATAGACATTTTAGACCAAGTTAAGAGCTAGATATTAGAAATAATCTTATTTTCCGATTTTAAGTTTTTGCTCAATTTCTGTTATTTTAGAAGTGTGCAGGAAGCAAGCTTATTTTCGACCAGTGATGAGCTACCCGAAATATTAGAGATAGAGCCATAGTATGGGTGAATGAAAGTTTAAGAAATGTCCAAATAATGTTTTGAAAAAAAAATCAACCCTCTAGGACCTACCATAACCGAGATATAAAATTTCAAATTCGAACGTTTTTACTTGATTGAAACTTGTGATAAAATTCGGAAATTTTATCCCTCAACTTTAAACGCTCGTAGCGCCCTTATTAAAGGGATATTTGAGAAAAAACCTAGCATATACCACGACAGATTTTGTCAGCTTTGTAATGGATTAAAAAATTCTGAGATATTTTCATGGCTTCATAGATTGATTGAATGTCCCGTTTGAGCATGTTTTTCGCACCGAAAATTTACCTCCTCCCAGTTATTCCAGAACGTGGCGGTTCCTATGGGATTCGCGCAGTCCACGATTTTTTATGTTTAATCCCATCGTTGAGGCTATCTTTAAGCTTTTGAATTTTTTCTATATATCTTTTCGTTCTCTCAAAAAAAAAATAGTTGCATTTTTTTTCAACCCTTTATATTTAAAAAATTGTAAGGGATGAAGAATTCTAAGCCAAATGGTCATCTGCTCCCTACCTCAAAGAACAATTTAAAAAAAAATTTGAAAAAATTCATTCAACACAAACCGAGAAAAACCGAAATGAATATCCACCTCCTTAATTTCCTTATGCTTTTAGTATGAATTGGACATATTATAACTTATTTAGTGATAAAACTCTGAAAATAGACATATTAGACCGAGTTATGAGCTAAAAATTAGAAAAAATCTTATTTTCTGATTTCAAGTTTTTGTTCAATTTCTGCACTTTTATGTGAGGATTAGACATATTATAACTTATTTAGACATAAAATGTCGAAAACAGACATTTTGGACCAATTATGAGCTAAAAATATGAAATAATCTTATTTTCCGATTTTATGTTTTTGTTCAATTTCTTCACTTTTATGTGTGAATTAGTCATAAAATGTCGAAAACAGACATTTTAGACCAAGTTATGATCTAAAAATATGAAATAATCTTATTTTCCGATTTTAAATTTTTGTTCAATTTCTGCACTTTTATGTTTGAATTGGACATATTATAACTTATTAAGTCATAAAATTCTGAAAATAGACATTTTAGACCAAGTTAAGAGCTAAATATTAGAAAAAATCTTATTTTCCGATTTAAAGTTTTTGCTCAATTTCTGCACTTTTATGTGTGGTTAGGACATATAACTTATTTACTGATAAAACTCTGAAAATAGACATTTTAGACCGAGTTATGAGCTAAAAATTAGAAATAATCTTATTTTCCGATTTTAAGTTTTTGCTCAATTTCTGCACTTTTATGTGAGGATTAGACATATTATAACTTATTTAGTAATAAAATGTCGAAAACAGACATTTTGGACCAATTATGAGCTAAAAATATGAAATAATCTTATTTTCCGATTTTATGTTTTTGTTCAATTTCTGCACTTTTATGTATGAATTGGACATATTATAACTTATTTAGTCATAAAATGTCGAAAACAGACATTTTAGACCAAGTTATCAGCTAAAAATATGAAATAATCTTATTTTCCGATTTTAAGTTTTTGTTCAATTTCTGCACTTTTATGTTTGAATTGGACATATTATAACTTATTAAGTCATAAAATTCTGAAAATAGACATTTTAGACCAAGTTAAGAGCTAAATATTAGAAAAAATCTTACTTTCCGATTTTAAGTTTTTGCTCAATTTCTGCACTTTTATGTGTGGTTAGGACATATAACTTATTTACTGATAAAACTCTGAAAATAGACATTTTAGACCGAGTTATGAGCTAAAAATTAGAAATAATCTTATTTTCCGATTTCAAGTTTTTGTTAAATTTCTTCACTTTTATGTGAGGATCAGACATATAATAACTTATTTAGTCATAAAATGTCGAAAACAGACATTTTAGACCAAGTTATGAGCTAAAAATATGAAATAGTCTTATTTTTCGATTTTAAGTTTTTGTTCAATTTCTGCACCTTTATGTGTGATTTGGACATATTATAACTTATTTAGTCATAAAATTCTGAAAATAGACATTTTAGACCAAGTTAAGAGCTAAATATTAGAAATAATCTTTTTTTCCGATTTTAAGTTTTTGCTAAATTTCTGCACTTTTATGTGTGGTTAGGACATATTATATATTATTTAGTCATAAAATGTTGAAAACAGACATATTAGACCAAGTTATGAACTAAAAATATGAAATAATCATATTTTCCGATTTTAAGTTTTTGCTCAATTTCTGCACTTTTATGTGTGGATTGGACATATTATAACTTATTAAGTCATAAAATGTCGAAAACAGACATTGTAGAAAAAGTTATGAGCTAAAAATATGAAATAATCTTATTTTCCGATTTTAATTTTTTGTTCAATTTCTGCACTTTTATGTGTGATTTGTACATATTATAACTTATTTAGTCATAAAATTTTGAAAATAGACATTTTAGACCAAGTTAAGAGCTAAATATTAGAAATAATCTTATTTTACGATTTTAAGTTTTTGCTCAATTTCTGCACATTTATGTGTGGATTGGACATATTATAACTTATTTAGTCATAAAATGTCGAAAACAGACATTTTAGACCAAGTTATGAGCTAAAAAAATATGAAATAATCTTATTCTCCGATTTTAAGTTTTTGTTCAATTTCTGCACTTTGATGTGTGAATTGGACATATTATAACTTATTTAGTCATAAAATTCTGAAAATTGACATCTTAGACCAAGTTAAGAGCTAAATATTAGAAATAATCTTATTTTCCGATTTTAAGTTTTTGCTCAATTTCTGCACTTTTATGTGTGAATTGGACTTATTATAACTTTTTTAGTCATAAAATTCTGAAAATAGATATTTTAGACCAAGTTAAGAGCTAGATATTAGAAATAATCTTATTTTCCGATTTTAAGTTTTTGCTCAATTACTGTTATTGTAGAAGTGTGCAGGAAGCAAGCTTATTTTCGACCAGTGATGAGCTACCCGAAATATTAGAGATAGAGCCATAGTATGAATGAATGAAAGTTTAAGAAATGTCCAAATAATGTTTTGAAAAAAAAAATCAACCCTCTAGGACCTACCATAACCGAGATATAAAATTTCAAATTCGAACGTTTTTACTTGATTGAAACTTGTGATAAAATTCAGAAATTTCATCCCTCAACTTTAAACGCTCGTAGCGCCCTTATTAGAGGGATATTTGAGAAAAAACCTAGCTTATACCACGACAGATTTTGTCAGCTTTGTAATGGATTAAAAAATTCTGAGATATTTTCATGGCTTCATAGATTGATTGAATGTCCCGTTTGAGCATGTTTTTCGCACCGAAAATTTACCTCCTCCCAGTTATTCCAGAACGTGGCGGTTCCTATGGGATTCGCGCAGTCGACGATTTTTTATGTTTAATCCCATCGTTGAGACTATCTTTAAGCTTTTGAATTTTTTCGATATCTCTTTTCGTTCTCTCAAAAAAAAATAATTGCATTTTTTTTTCAACCCTTTATATTTAAAAAATGGTAAGGGATGAAGAATTCTAAACCGAATAATCATCTGCTCCCTACCTCAAAGAACAATAAAAAAAAATTCAAAAAAATTCATGCAACAAAAACCGAGAAAAACCGAAATGAATATCCACCTCCTTAATTTCCTTATGCTTTTAGTATGAATTGGACATATTATAACTTATTTTGTGATAAAACTCTGAAAATAGACATTTTAGACCGAGTTATGAGCTAAAAATTAGAAAAAATCTTATTTTCCGATTTCAAGTTTTTGTTCAATTTCTGCACTTTTATGTGAGGATTAGACATATTATAACTTATTTAGTCATAAAATGTCGAAAACAGACATTTTGGACCAAGTTATGAGCTAAAAATATGAAATAATCTTATTTTCCGATTTTAAGTTTTTGTTCAATTTCTGCACTTTTATGTGTGAATTGGACATATTATAACTTATTTAGTCATAAAATTCTGAAAATAGACATTTTAGACCAAGTTAATAGCTAAATATTTGAAATAATCTTATTTTCCGATTTTAAGTTTTTGCTCAATTTCTGCACCTTTATGTGTGGTTTGGACATTTTATTTATTATTTAGTCATAAAATGTTGAAAACAGACATATTAGACCAAGTTTATGAGCTAAAAATATGAAATAATCTTATTTTCCGATTTTAAGTTTTTGTTCAATTTCTGCACTTTTATGTGTGAATTGGACATATTATAACTTATTTAGTCATAAAATTCTGAAAATAGACATTTTAGACCAAGTTAAAATATTAGAAATAATCTTATTTTCCGATTTTAAGTTTTTGCTCAATTTCTGCACTTTTAAGTGTGGTTTGGACATATATATTATTTAGCCATAAAATGTTGAAAACAGACATATTAGACCAAGTTATGAGCTAAAAGATAGAAATAATCTTATTTTCCGATTTCAAGTTTTTGTTCAATTTCTGCACTTTTATGTGAGGATCTGACATTTTATAACTTATTTAGTCATAAAATGTCGAAAACAGACATTTTAGACCAAGTTATGAGCTAAAAATATGAAATAATCTTATTTTCCGATTTTAAGTTTTTGTTCAATTTCTGCACTTTTAAGTGTGAATTGGAGATATTATAACTTATTTAGTAATAAAATTCTGAAAATAGACATTTTAGACCAAGTTAAGAGCTAGATATTAGAAATAATCTTATTTTCCGATTTTAAGTTTTTGCTCAATTTCTGTTATTGTAGAAGTGTGCAGGAAGCAAGCTTATTTTCGACCAGTGATGAGCTACCCGAAATATTAGAGAAAGAGCCATAGTATGAGTGAATGAAAGTTTAAGAAATGTCCAAATAATGTTTTGAAAAAAAAATCAACCCTCTAGGACCTACCATAACCGAGATATAAAATTTCAAATTCGAACGTTTTTACTTGATTGAAACTTGTGATAAAATTCAGAAATTTCATCCCTCAATTTTAAACGCTCGTAGCGCCCTTATTGAAGGGATATTTGAGAAAAAACCTAGCTTATACTACGACAGATTTTGTCAGCTTTGTAATGGATTAAAATATTCTGAGATATTTTCATGGCTTCATAGATTGCTTGAATGTCCCGTTTGAGCATGTTTTTCGCACCGAAAATTTACCTCCTCCCAGTTATTCCAGAACGTGGCGGTTCCTATGGGATTCGCGCAGCCGACGATTTTTTATGTTTAATCTCATCGTTGAGGCTATCTTTAAGCTTTTGAATTTTTTCGATATCTCTTTTCGTTCTCTCAAAAAAAATAATTGCATTTTTTTCAACCCTTTATATTTGAAAAATGGTAAGGGATGAAGAATTCTAAACCGAATGGTCATCTGCTCCCTACCTCAAAGAACAATTAAAAAAAATTCAAAAAAATTCATTCAACACAAACCGAGAAAAACCGAAATGAATATCCACCTCCTTAATTTCCTTATGCTTTTAGTATGAATTGGACATATTATAACTTATTTAGTGATAAAACTCTGAAAATAGACATTTTAGACCGAGTTATGAGCTAAAAATTAGAAAAAATCTTATTTTCCGATTTCAAGTTTTTGTTCAATTTCTGCACTTTTATGTGAGGATTAGACATATTATAACTTATTTAGTAATAAAATGTCGAAAACAGACATTTTGGACCAATTATGAGCTAAAAATATGAAATAATCTTATTTTCCGATTTTATGTTTTTGTTCAATTTCTGCACTTTTATGTGTGAATTGGACATATTATAACATATTTAGTCATAAAATGTCGAAAACAGACATTTTGGACCAAGTTATGAGCTAAAAATATGAAATAATCTTATTTTCCGATTTTAAGTTTTTGTTCAATTTCAGCACTTTTATGTGTGAATTGGACATATTATAACTTATTTAGTCATAAAATTCTGAAAATAGACATTTTAGACCAAGTTAATAGCTAAATATTAGAAATAATCTTATTTTCCGATTTTAAGTTTTTGCTCAATTTCTGCACCTTTATGTGTGGTTTGGACATTTTATTTATTATTTAGTCATAAAATGTTGAAAACAGACATATTAGACCAAGTTTATGAGCTAAAAATATGAAATAATCTTATTTTCCGATTTTAAGTTTTTGTTCAATTTCTGCACTTTTATGTGTGAATTGGACATATTATAACTTATTTAGTCATAAAATTCTGAAAATAGACATTTTAGACCAAGTTAAAATATTAGAAATAATCTTATTTTCCGATTTTAAGTTTTTGCTCAATTTCTGCACTTTTAAGTGTGGTTTGGACATATATATTATTTAGCCATAAAATGTTGAAAACAGACATATTAGACCAAGTTATGAGCTAAAAGATAGAAATAATCTTATTTTCCGATTTCAAGTTTTTGTTCAATTTCTGCACTTTTATGTGAGGATCTGACATTTTATAACTTATTTAGTCATAAAATGTCGATAACAGACATTTTAGACCAAGTTATGAGATAAAAATATGAAATAATCTTATTTTCCGATTTTATGTTTTTGTTCAATTTCTGCACTTTTATGTGTGAATTGGACATAATATAACTTATTTAGTCATAAAATGTCGAAAACAGACATTTTAGACCAAGTTATGAGCTAAAAATATGAAATAATCTTATTTACCGATTTTAAGTTTTTGTTCAATTTCTGCACTTTTATGTGTGAATTGGACATATTATAACTTATTTAGTCATAAAATTCTGAAAATAGACATTTTAGACCAAGTTAAAATATTAGAAATAATCTTATTTTCCGATTTTAAATTTTTGCTCAATTTCTGCACTTTTAAGTGTGGTTTGGACATATATATTATTTAGCCATAAAATGTTGAAAACAGACATATTAGACCAAGTTATGAGCTAAAAGATAGAAATAATCTTATTTTCCGATTTCAAGTTTTTGTTCAATTTCTGCACTTTTATGTGAGGATCTGACATTTTATAACTTATTTAGTCATAAAATGTCGAAAACAGACATTTTAGACCAAGTTATGAGCTAAAAATATGAAATAATCTTATTTTCCGATTTTAAGTTTTTGTTCAATTTCTGCACTTTTATGTGTGAATTGGAGATATTATAACTTATTTAGTAATAAAATTCTGAAAATAGACATTTTAGACCAAGTTAAGAGCTAGATATTAGAAATAATCTTATTTTCCGATTTTAAGTTTTTGCTCAATTTCTGTTATTGTAGAAGTGTTCAGGAAGCAAGCTTATTTTCGACCAGTGATGAGCTACCCGAAATATTAGAGATAGAGCCATAGTATGAGTGAATGAAAGTTTAAGAAATGTCTAAATAATGTTTTGAAAAAAAAAATCAACCCTCTAGGACCTACCATAACCGAGATATAAAATTTCAAATTCGAACGTTTTTACTTGATTGAAACTTGTGATAAAATTCAGAAATTTCATCCCTCAATTTTAAACACTCGTAGCGCCCTTATTAAAGGGATATTTGAGAAAAAACCTAGCTTATACCACGACAGATTTTGTCAGCTTTGTAATGGATTAAAAGATTCTGAGATATTTTCATGGCTTCATAGATTGATTGAATGTCCCGTTTGAGCATGTTTTTCGCACCGAAAATTTACCTCCTCCCAGTTATTCCAGAACGTGGCGGTTCCTATGGGATTCGCGCAGCCGACGATTTTTTATGTTTAATCCCATCGTTGAGGCTATCTTTAAGCTTTTGAATTTTTTCGATATCTCTTTTCGTTCTCTCAAAAAAAAATAATTGAATTTTTTTTCAACCCTTTATATTTGAAAAATGGTAAGGGATGAAGAATTCTAAACCGAATGGTCATCTGCTCCCTACCTCAAAGAACAATTAAAAAAAAATCAAAAAAATTCATTCATCACAAACCGAGAAAAACCGAAATGAATATCCACCTCCTTAATTTCCTTATGCTTCTATTATGAATTGGACATATTATAACTTATTTAGTGATAAAACTCTGAAAATAGACATTTTAGACCGAGTTATGAGCTAAAAATTAGAAAAAATCTTATTTTCCGATTTCAAGTTTTTGTTCAATTTCTGCACTTTTATGTAAGGATTAGACATATTATAACTTATTTAGTAATAAAATGTCGAAAACAGACATTTTGGACCAATTATGAGCTAAAAATATGAAATAATCTTATTTTCCGATTCTATGTTTTTGTTCAATTTCTGCACTTTTATGTGTGAATTGGACTTATTATAACTTATTTAGTCATAAAATGTCGAAAAGAGACATTTTAGACCAAGTTATGAGCTAAAAATATGAAATAATCTTATTTTCCGATTTTAAGTTTTTGTTCAATTTCTGCACTTTTATGTGTGAATTGGACATACTATAACTTATTTAGTCATAAAATTCTGAAAATAGACATTTTAGACCAAGTTAATAGCTAAATATTAGAAATAATCTTATTTTCCGATTTTAAGTTTTTGCTCAATTTCTGCACCTTTATGTGTGGTTTGGACATTTTATTTATTATTTAGTCATAAAATGTTGAAAACAAACATATTAGACCAAGTTTATGAGCTAAAAATATGAAATAATCTTATTTTCCGATTTTAAGTTTTTGTTCAATTTCTGCACTTTTATGTGTGAATTGGACATATTATAACTTATTTAGTCATAAAATTCTGAAAATAGACATTTCAGACCAAGTTAAAATATTAGAAATAATCTTATTTTCCGATTTTAAGTTTTTGATCAATTTCTGCACATTTAAGTGTGGTTTGGACATATATATTATTTAGCCATAAAATGTTGAAAACAGACATATTAGACCAAGTTATGAGCTAAAAGATAGAAATAATCTTATTTTCCGATTTCAAGTTTTTGTTCAATTTCTGCACTTTTATGTGAGGATCTGACATTTTATAACTTATTTAGTCATAAAATGTCGAAAACAGACATTTTAGACCAAGTTATGAGCTAAAAATATGAAATAATCTTATTTTCCGATTTTAAGTTTTTGTTCAATTTCTGCACTTTTATGTGTGAATTGGAGATATTATAACTTATTTAGTAATAAAATTCTGAAAATAGACATTTTAGACCAAGTTAAGAGCTAGATATTAGAAATAATCTTATTTTCCGATTTTAAGTTTTTGCTCAATTTCTGTTATTGTAGAAGTGTGCAGGAAGCAAGCTTATTTTCGACCAGTGATGAGCTACCCGAAATATTAGAGATAGAGCCATAGTATGAGTGAATGAAAGTTTAAGAAATGTCCAAATAATGTTTTGAAGAAAAAATCAACCCTCTAGGACCTACCATAACCGAGATATAAAATTTCAAATTCGAACGTTTTTACTTGATTGAAACTTGTGATAAAATTCAGAAATTTCATCCCTCAATTTTAAACGCTCGTAGCGCCCTTATTGAAGGGATATTTGAGAACAAACCTAGCTTATACCACGACAGATTTTGTCAGCTTTGTAATGGATTAAAAGATTCTGAGATATTTTCATGGCTTCATAGATTGATTGAATGTCCCGTTTGAGCATGTTTTTCGCACCGAAAATTTACCTCCTCCCAGTTATTCCAGAACGTGGCGGTTCCTATGGGATTCGCGCAGCCGACGATTTTTTATGTTTAATCCCATCGTTGAGGCTATCTTTAAGCTTTTGAATTTTTTCGATATCTCTTTTCGTTCTCTCAAAAGAAAAATAATTGCATTTTTTTTCAACCCTTTATATTTGAAAAATGGTAAGGGATGAAGAATTCTAAACCGAATGGTCATCTGCTCCCTACCTCAAAGAACAATTAAAAAAAAATTCAAAAAATTCATTCAACACAAACCGAGAAAAACCGAAATGAATATCCACCTCCTTAATTTCCTTATGCTTTTAGTATGAATTGGACATATTATAACTTATTTAGTGATAAAACTCTGAAAATAGACATTTTAGACCGAGTTATGAGCTAAAAATTAGAAAAAATCTTATTTTCCGATTTCAAGTTTTTGTTCAATTTCTGCACTTTTATGTGAGGATTAGACATATTATAACTTATTTAGTAATAAAATGTCGAAAACAGACATTTTGGACCAATTATGAGCTAAAAATATGAAATAATCTTATTTTCCGATTTTATGTTTTTGTTCAATTTCTGCACTTTTATGTGTGAATTGGACATATTATAACTTATTTAGTCATAAAATGTCGAAAACAGACATTTTAGACCAAGTTATGAGCTAAAAATATGAAATAATCTTAATTTCCGATTTTAAGTTTTTGTTCAATTTCTGCACTTTTATGTGTGAATTGGACATATTACAACTTATTTAGTCATAAAATTCTGAAAATAGACATTTTAGACCAAGTTAATAGCTAAATATTAGAAATAATCTTATTTTCCGATTTTAAGTTTTTGCTCAATTTCTGCACCTTTATGTGTGGTTTGGACATTTTATTTATTATTTAGTCATAAAATGTTGAAAACAGACATATTAGACCAAGTTTATGAGCTAAAAATATGAAATAATCTTATTTCCGATTTTAAGTTTTTGTTCAATTTCTGCACTTTTATGTGTGAATTGGACATATTATAACTTATTTAGTCATAAAATGTTGAAAACAGACATATTAGACCAAGTTATGAGCTAAAAGATAGAAATAATCTTATTTCCCGATTTCAAGTTTTTGTTCAATTTCTGCACTTTTATGTGAGGATCTGACATTTTATAACTTATTTAGTCATAAAATGTCGAAAACAGACATTTTAGACCAAGTTATGAGCTAAAAATATGAAATAATCTTATTTTCCGATTTTAAGTTTTTGTTCAATTTCTGCACTTTTATGTGTGAATTGGAGATATTATAACTTATTTAGTAATAAAATTCTGAAAATAGACATTTTAGACCAAGTTAAGAGCTAGATATTAGAAATAATCTTATTTTCCGATTTTAAGTTTTTGCTCAATTTCTGTTATTGTAGAAGTATGCAGGAAGCAAGCTTATTTTCGACCAGTGATGAGCTACCCGAAATATTAGAGATAGAGCCATAGTATGAGTGAATGAAAGTTTAAGAAATGTCCAAATAATGTTTTGAAGAAAAAATCAACCCTCTAGGACCTACCATAACCGAGATATAAAATTTCAAATTCGAACGTTTTTACTTGATTGAAACTTGTGATAAAATTCAGAAATTTCATCCCTCAATTTTAAACGCTCGTAGCGCCCTTATTGAAGGGATATTTGAGAAAAAACCTAGCTTATACCACGACAGATTTTGTCAGCTTTGTAATGGATTAAAAGATTCTGAGATATTTTCATGGCTTCATAGATTGATTGAATGTCCCGTTTGAGCATGTTTTTCGCACCGAAAATTTACCTCCTCCCAGTTATTCCAGAACGTGGCGGTTCCTATGGGATTCGCGCAGCCGACGATTTTTTATGTTTAATCCCATCGTTGAGGCTATCTTTAAGCTTTTGAATTTTTTCGATATCTCTTTTCGTTCTCTCAAAAAAAAAATAATTGCATTTTTTTTCAACCCTTTATATTTGAAAAATGGTAAGGGATGAAGAATTCTAAACCGAATGGTTATCTGCTCCCTACCTCAAAGAACAATTAAAAAAAAAATTCAAAAAAATTCATTCAACACAAACCGAGAAAAACCGAAATGAATATCCACCTCCTTAATTTCCTTATGCTTTTAGTATGAATTGGACATATTATAACTTATTTAGTGATAAAACTCTGAAAATAGACATTTTAGACCGAGTTATGAGCTAAAAATTAGAAAAAATCTTATTTTCCGATTTCAAGTTTTTGTTCAATTTCTGCACTTTTATGTGAGGATTAGACATATTATAACTTATTTAGTAATAAAATGTCGAAAACAGACATTTTGGACCAATTATGAGCTAAAAATATGAAATAATCTTATTTTACGATTTTATGTTTTTGTTCAATTTCTGCACTTTTATGTGTGAATTGGACATATTATAACTTATTTAGTCATAAAATGTCGAAAACAGACATTTTAGACCAAGTTATGAGCTAAAAATATGAAATAATCTTAATTTCCGATTTCAAGTTTTTGTTCAATTTCTGCACTTTTATGTGTGAATTGGACATATTACAACTTATTTAGTCATAAAATTCTGAAAATAGACATTTTAGACCAAGTTAATAGCTAAATATTAGAAATAATCTTATTTTCCGATTTTAAGTTTTTGCTCAATTTCTGCACCTTTATGTGTGGTTTGGACATTTTATTTATTATTTAGTCATAAAATGTTGAAAACAGACATATTAGACCAAGTTTATGAGCTAAAAATATGAAATAATCTTATTTTCCGATTTTAAGTTTTTGTTCAATTTCTGCACTTTTATGTGTGAATTGGACATATTATAACTTATTTAGTCATAAAATGT
>CAUEHI010000503.1:0-46137 GCA_958507055.1 Crioceris asparagi
CAAGTTATGAGCTAAAAATATGAAATAATCTTATTTGCCGATTTTAAGTATTTGTTCAATTTCTGCACTTTTATGTGTGGAAACAGACATTTTAGACCAAGTTATGAGCTAAAAGTATGAAATAATCTTATTTTCCGATTTAAAAGTTTTTTTTTAAATTTCTGCACTTTTTTTATGTGTGAATTGGACATATTATAACTTATTTAGAGATAAAACTCTGAAAATAGACATTTTAGACCCGAGTTATGAGCTAAAAATTAGAAATAATCTTATTTTCCCGATTTCAAGTTTTTGTTCAATTTCTGCACTTTTTATGTGTGAATTGGACAGATTATAACTTATTTAGTCATATAACTCTGAAAATAGACATTTTTAGACAGAGTTATTTGCTAAAAATTAGAAATAATATTATTTTCCGATTTTAAGTTTTTGTTCAATTTCTGCACTATTATGTGTGAATTGGACATATTATAACTTATTTAGTCATAAAATTCCTGAAAAAAGACATTTTAGACCAAGTTAAGAGCTAAATATTAGAAATAATCTTATTTTCCCATTTTAAGTTTTTGCTCAATTTCTGCACTTTTATGTGGGAATTGGACTTACTTTAACTTATTTAGTCATGAAATGCTGAAAACAGTCATTTTAGACCAAGTAAAGAGCTAAAAATTATAAATAATCTTATTTTCCGATTTTAAGTTTTTGTTCAATTTCTGCACTTTTATGTGTGGATTTGACATATTATAATTTATTTAGTCATAAAATGGTGAAAACAGACATTTTAGACCAAGTTATGAGCTAAAAGTATGAAATAATCTTATTTTCCCGATTTCAATTTTTTTTTTCAATTTCTGCACTTTTATGTGTGAATTGGACTTACTATAACTTATTTAGTCATCAAATGCTGGAAAACAGACATTTTAGACCAAGTAAAGAGCTAAAAATTATAAATAATCTTATTTTCCGATTTCAAGTTTTTGTTCAATTTCTACACTTTTATGTGAGGATAAGACATATTGTAACTTATTTAGTCATAAAATGTCGAAAACAGACATCTTAGACCAAGTTATGAGCTAAAAATATGAAGTAATCTTATTTTCCGATTCTAAGTTTTTGTTCAATTTCTGCACTTTTATTATGTGAATTGGACATATTATAATTTATTGAGTCATAAAATTCTGAAATATACATTTTAGACCAAGTTAAGAGCTAAATATTAGAAATAATCTTATTTTCCGATTTAAAGTTTTTTTTTTTCAATTTCTGCACTTTTATGTGTGAATTGGACATATTATAACCTATTAGTGATAAAACTCTGAAATAGACATTTTAGACCGAGTTATGAGCTAAGAATTAGAAATAATCTTATTTTCCGATTTCAAGTTTTTTTTTCAATTTCTGCACTTTTATGTGTGAATTGGACTTATTATAACTTATTTAGTAATGAAATGCTGAAAACAGACATTTTAGACCAAGTAAAGAGCTAAAAATTATAAATGATCTTATTTACCGATTTTAAGTTTTTGTTCAATTTCTGCACTTTTATGTGTGGATTGGACATATTATAACTTATTAAGTGATAAAACTCTGAAAATAGACATTTTATACCAAGTTATGAGCTAAAAATTAGAAATAATCTTATTTTCCGATTTCAAGTTTTTGTTCAATTTCTGCACTTTTATGTGAGGATTAGACATATTATAACTTATTTAGTCATAAAATAGTCAAAAACAGACCTTTTAGACCAAGTTATGAGCTAAATATATGAAATAATCTTATTTCCGATTTCAAGCTTTTGTTCAATTTCTACAGTTTTGATGTGTGGATTGGACATATTATAACTTATTTAGTCATAAAATGTTGAAAACAGACATTTTAGACCAAGTTATGAGCTAAAAGTATGAAATAATCTTATTTTCCGATTTAAAGTTTTTTTTCAATTTCTGCACTTTTATGTGTGAATTGGACATATTATAACTTATTTAGTGATAAAACTCTTGAAAATAGACATTTTAGACCGAGTTATGAGCTAAAAATCAGAAATAATCTTATTTTCCAATTTCAAGGTTTTGTTCAATCACTGCACTTTTTATGTGAGGATTAGACATATTATAACTTATTTAGTCATAAAAATGTCGAAAACAGACATTTTAGACCAAGTTATGAGCTGAAAATATGGAATAATCTTATTTTCCGATTTTAAGTTTTTTGTTCAATTTCTGCACGTTTATGTGCGAATTGGACATATTATAATTTATTGAGTCATAAAATTCTGAAAATAGACATTTTAGACCAAGTTAAGAGCTAAATATTAGAAATAATCTTATTTTCCGATTTAAAGTTTTTTTTTTCAATTTCTGCACTTTTATGTGTGGATTGGACATATTATAACTTATTTAGTCATAAAATGTTGAAAACATACATTTTAGACCAAGTTATGAGCTAAAAGTATGAAATAATCTTATTTTCCGATTTGAAGTTTTTGTTCAATTTCTGAACTTTTTATGTGTGAATTGGACATATTATAACTTATTTAGTCATAAAATTCTGAAAACGGACATTTTAGACCAAGTAAAGAGCTAAAAATTATAAATAATCTTATTTTCCGATTTTAAGTTTTTGTTCAATTTCTGCACTTTTATGTGTGGATTGGACATATTATAGATTGGACATATTATAATTTATTTAGTCATAAAATGTTGAAAACAGACATTTTAGACCAAGTTATGAGCTAAAAGTATGAAATAATCTTATTTCCGAAATAAATTTTTTTTTCAATTTCTGCACTTTTATGTGTGAATTGGACATATTATAACTTATTTAGTGATAAATCTCTGAAAATAGACATTTTAGACCGAGTTAAGAGCTAATAATTATAAATGATCTTATTTACCGATTTTAAGTTTTTGTTCAATTTCTGCACTTTTATGTGAGGATTGGATATATTATAACTTATTTAGTCATAAAATGTCAAAAACAGACCTTTTAGACCAAGTTATGAGCTAAATATATGAAATAATCTTATTTCCGATTTCAAGCTTTTGTTCAATTTCTACAGTTTGATGTGTGGATTGGACATATTATAACTTATTTAGTCATAAAATGTTGAAAACAGACATTTTAGACCAAGTTATGAGCTAAAAGTATGAAATAATCTTATTTTCCGATTTAAAGTTTTTTTTTCAATTTCTGCACTTTTATGTGTGAATTGGACATATTATAACTTATTTAGTGATAAAACTCTGAAAATAGACATTTTAGACCGAGTTATGAGCTAAAAATCAGAAATAATCTTATTTTCCAATTTCAAGGTTTTGTTCAATCACTGCACTTTTATGTGAGGATTAGACATATTATAACTTATTTAGTCATAAAATGTCGAAAACAGACATTTTAGACCAAGTTATGAGCTGAAAATATGGAATAATCTTATTTTCCGATTTTAAGTTTTTGTTCAATTTCTGCACGTTTATGTGTGAATTGGACATATTATAATTTATTGAGTCATAAAATTCTGAAAATAGACATTTTAGACCAAGTTAAGAGCTAAATATTAGAAATAATCTTATTTTCCGATTTAAAGTTTTTTTTTTTCAATTTCTGCACTTTTATGTGTGGATTGGACATATTATAACTTATTTAGTCATAAAATGTTGAAAACATACATTTTAGACCAAGTTATGAGCTAAAAGTATGAAATAATCTTATTTTCCGATTTGAAGTTTTTTGTTCAATTTCTGAACTTTTATGTGTGAATTGGACATATTATAACTTATTTAGTCATAAAATTCTGAAAACGGACATTTTAGACCAAGTAAAGAGCTAAAAATTATAAATAATCTTATTTTCCGATTTTAAGTTTTTGTTCAATTTCTGCACTTTTATGTGTGGATTGGACATATATAATTTATTTAGTCATAAAATGTTGAAAACAGACATTTTAGACCAAGTTATGAGCTAAAAGTATGAAATAATCTTATTTTCGATTTAATTTTTTTTTTCAATTTCTGCACTTTTATGTGTGAATTGGACATATTATAACTTATTTAGTGATAAATCTCTGAAAATAGACATTTTAGACCGAGTTAAGAGCTAATAATTAGAAATATTCTTATTTTCCGATTTTAAGTTTTTGTTCAATTTCTGCACTTTTATGTGAGGATTAGACATATTATAACTTATTTAGTCATAAATTGTCGAAAACAGACATCTTAGACCAAGTTATGAGCTAAAAATATGAAATAATCTTATTTTCCGATTTTAAGTTTTTGTTCAATTTCTGCACTTTTATGTGTGAATTGGACATATTATAACTTATTTAGTCATAAAATTCTGAAAATAGACATTTTAGACCAAGTTAAGAGCTAAATATTAGAAATAATCTTATTTTCCGATTTTAAGTTTTTGCTCAATTTCTGCACTTTCATGTGTGGTTCGGACATATTATATATTATTTAGTCATAAAATGTTGAAAACAGACATATTAGACCAAGATATGAGCTAAATATATGAAATAATCTTATTTGCCGAATTTAAGTTTTTGTTCAATTTCTGCACAATTAAGTGTGGATTGGACATATTATAACTTATTTAGTCATAAAATGTTGAAAACAGACATTTTAGACCAAGTTATGAGCTAAAAGTATGAAATAATCTTATTTTCCGATTTAAAGTTTTTTTTTTAATTTCTGCACTTTTATGTGAGAATTAGTCATATTGTAACTTATTTAGTCAAAAAATGTCGAAAACAGTCATTTAGACCAAGTTATGAGCTAAATATTAGAAATAATCTTATTTTCCCATTTTAAGTTTTTGCTCAATTTCTGCACTTTTATGTGTGAATTGGACATATTATAACTTATTTAGTGATAAAACTCTAAAAATATACATTTTAGACCGAGTTATGAGCTAAAAATTAGAAATAATCTTATTTTCCGATTTCAAGTTTTTTTTTCAATTTCTGCACTTTTATGTGTGAATTGGACTTATTATATCTTATTTAGTAATGAAATGCTGAAAACTGTCATTTTAGACCAAGTAAAGAGCTAGAAATTATAAATAATCTTATTTTCTGATTTTAAGTTTTTGTTCAATTTCTGCACTTTTATATGTGGATTGGACATATTATAACTTATTTAGTGATAAAACTCTGAAAATTGACATTTTATACCAAGTTATGAGCTAAAAATTAGAAATAATCTTATTTTCCGATTTCAAGTTTTTGTTCAATTTCTGCACTTTTAATGTGAGGATTAGACATATTATATATTATTTAGTCATAAAATGTTGAAAACAGACATTTTATACCAAGTTATGAGCTAAAAATTAGAAATAATCTTATTTTCCGATTTCAAGTTTTTGTTCAATTTCTGCACTTTTATGTGAGGATTAGACATATTATATATTATTTAGTCATAAAATGTTGAAAACAGACATTTTAGACCAAGTTATGAGCTAAAAGTATGAAATAATCTTATTTTCCGATTTCAAGTTTTTGTTCAATTTCTGCACTTTTATGTGTAGAATTGGACATATTATAACTTATTTAGTGATAAAACTCTGAAAATAGACATTTTAGACAGTTATTTGCTAAAAATTAGAAATAATATTATTTTCCGATATTAAGTTTTTGTTCAATTTCTCTGCACTTTTATGTGTGAATTGGACATATTATAACTTATTTAGTCATAAAATTCTGAAAAAGACATTTTAGACCAAGTAAAGAGCTAAAATTATAAATAATCTTATTTTCCGATTTTAAGTTTTTGTTCAATTTCTGCACTTTTGTGTGTGGATTTGACATATTATAATTTATTTAGTCACAAAATGTTGAAAACAGACATTTTAGACCAAGTTATGAGCTAAAAGTACGAAATAATCTTATTTTCCGATTTAAATTTTTTTTTCAATTTCTGCACTTTTATGTGTGAATTGACTTACTATAACTTATTTAGTCATGAAATGCTGAAAACAGACATTTTAGACCAAGTAAAGAGCTAAAAATTATAATAATCTTATTTTCCGATTTCAAGTTTTTGTTCAATTTCTGCACTTTTATATGTGAATTGGACATATTATAACTTATTGAGTCATACAATTCTGAAAATAGACATTTTAGACCAAGTTAAGAGCTAAATATTAGAAATAATCTTAATTTCCGATTTATAGTTTTTTTTTCAATTTCTGCACTTTTATGTGTGAATTGGACATATTATAACCTATTTAGTGATAAAACTCTGAAAATAGACATTTTAGACCGAGTTATGAGCTAAAAATTAGAAATAATCTATTTTCCGATTTCAAGTTTTTTTTCAATTTCTGCACTTTTATGTGTGAATTGGACTTATTATAACTTATTTAGTAATGAAATGCTGAAAACAGACATTTTAGACCAAGTAAAGAGCTAAAAATTATAATAAGATTATTTCTAATATTTAGCTCATAACTTGGTCTAAGATGTCTGTTTTTCGACATTTTATGACTAAATAAGTTATAATATGTCTAATCCTCACATAAATGCAGAAATTAAACAAAAACTTGAAATCGGAAAATAAGATTATTTCTAATTTTTAGCTCATAACACTGTCTAAAAATGTCTATTTTCAGAGTTTTGTCACTAAATAAGTTATAATATGTCTAATCCTCACATAAAAGTGCAGAAATTGAAGAAAAGCTTGAAATCGGAAAATAAGATTATTTCATATATTTAGCTCATAACTTGATCTAAAAGGTCTGTTTTCGACATTTATGACTAAATAAGTTATAATATGTCTAATCCTCACATAAAAGTGCAGAAATTTAACAAAAACTTGAAATCGGAAAATAAGATTATTTCTAATTTTTAGCTCATAACTCGGTCTAAAAATGTCTATTTTCAGAGTTTTATCACTAAATAAGTTATAATATGTCCAATCCACACATAAAAGTGCAGAAATTGAACAAAAACTTAAAATCGGAAAATAAGATTATTTATAATTTTTAGCTCTTTACTGGGTTTAAAATGTCTGTTTTCAGCATTTCATGACTAAATAAGTTATAATAAGTCCAATTCACACATAAAAGTGCAGAAATTGAACAAAAACTTGAAATCGGAAAATAAGATTATTTCTAATTTTTTATCTCATAACTCGGTCTAAAATGTCTATTTTCAGAGTTTTATCACTAAATAAGTTATAATATGTCCAATTCACACATAAAAGTGCAGAAAATTGAAAAAAAAAACTTTAAATCGGAAAATAAGATTATTTCATACTTTTAGCTCATAACTTGGTCTAAAATGTCTGTTTTCAAAATTTTATGACTAAATAAGTTAGTAATATGTCCAATCCACACGTAAAAGTGCAGAAATTGAACAAAAACTTAAAATCGGCAAATAAGATTATTTCATATTTTTAACGCATAACTTGGTCTAATATGTCTGTTTTCAACATTTTATGACTAAATAATATATAATATGTCCAAACCACACATAAATGTGCAGAAATTGAGCAAAAACTTAAAATCGAAAAATAAGATTATTTCTAATATTTAGCTCTTAACTTGGTCTAAAATGTCTGTTCTCGACATTTTATGACTAAATAAGTTATAATATGTCTAATCCTCACATAAAAGTGCAGAATTTAAACAAAAACTTGAAATTGGAAAATAAGATTATTTCTAATTTTTAGCTCATAACTCGGTCTAAAATGTCTATTTTCAGAGTTTTATCACTAAATAAGTTATAATATGTCCAATTCACACATAAAAGTGGCAGAAATTGAAAAAAAACCTTAAATCGGAAAATAAGACTATTTCATACTTTTAGCTCATAACTTGGTTTAAAATGTCTGTTTTCAACATTTTATGACTAAATAAGTTATAATATGTACAATCCACACATAAAAGTGCAGAAATTGAACAAAAGCTTGAAATCGGAAAATAAGATTATTTCATATATTTAGCTCATAACTTGGTCTAAAAGGTCTGTTTTCGACATTTTATGACTAAATAAGTTATAATATGTCTAATCCTGACATAAAAGTGCAGAAATTGAACAAAAACTTAAAATCGGAAAATAAGATTATTTATAATTTTTAGCTCTTTACTTGGTCTAAAATGTCTGTTTTCAGCATTTCATGACTAAATAAATTATAATAAGTCCAATTCACACATAAAAGTGCAGAAATTGAACAAAAACTTGAAATAGGAAAATAAGATTATTTCTAATTTTTAGCTCATAACTCGGTGTAAAATGTCTATTTTCAGATTTTTATCACTAAATAAGTTATAATATGTCCAATTCACACATAAAAGTGCAGAAATTGAAAAAACAACTTTAAATCGGAAAATATGATTATTTCATACTTTTAGCTCATAACTTGGTCTAAAATGTCTGATTTCAACATTTTATGACTAAATAAGTTATAATATGTCCAATCCACACATAAAAGTGCAGAAATTGAACAAAAACTTAAAATCGACAAATAAGATTATTTCATATTTTTAGCTCATAACTTGGTCTAATATGTCTGTTATCAACATTTTATGACTAGATAATATATAATATGTCCAAACCACACATAAAAGTGCAGAAATTGAGTAAAAACTTTAAATCGGAAAATAAGATTATTTCTAATATTTAGCTCTTAACTTGGTCTAAAATGTCTATTTTCAGAATTTTATGACCAAATAAGTTATAATATGTCCAATTCACACATAAAAGTGCAGAAATTGAACAAAAACTTAAAATAGGAAAATAAGAATATTTCATATTTTTAGCTCATAACTTGGTCTAATATGTCTGTTTTCAACATTTTATGACTAAATAATATATAATATGTCCAAACCACACATAAAAGTGCAGAAATTGAGCAAAAACTTAAAATCTGAAAATAAGAATATTTCTAATATTTAGCTCTTAACTTGGTCTAAAATGTCTATTTTCAGAAATTTATTACTAAATATGTTATAATATGTCCAATTCACACATAAAAGTGCAGAAATTGAACAAAAACTTAAAATCGGAAAATAAGATTATTTTATATTTTCAGCTCATAACTTGGTCTAAAATGTGTGTTTTCGACATTTTATGACTAAATAAGTTATAATATGTCTAATCCTCACATAAAAGTGCAGAAATTGAAAAAAAACTTGAAATCGGAAAATAAGATTATTTCTAATTTTTAGCTCATAACTCGGTCTAAAATGTCTATTTTCAGAGTTTTATCACTAAATAAGTTATAATATGTCCAATTCACACACAAAAGTGCTGAAATTGAAAAAAAACTTTAAATCGGAAAATAAGATTATTTCATACTTTTAGCTCATAACTTGGTCTAAAATGTCTGTTTTCAACATTTTATGACTAAATAAGTTATAATATGTCCAATCCACACATAAAAGTGCAGAAATTGAGCAAAAACTTAAAATCGGAAAATAAGATTATTTCTAATATTTAGTCCTTAACTTGGTCTAAAATGTCTATTATCAGAATTTTATGACTAAATAAGTTATATTATGTCCAATTCACACATAAAAGTGCAGAAATTGAACAAAAACTTAAAATCGGAAAATAAGATTATTTCATATTTTTGCTCATAACTCGGTCAAAAATGTCTATTTTCAGAGTTTTATCACTAAATAAGTTATAATATGTCTAATCCACACACAAAAGTGCAGAAATTGAACAAAAACTTAAAATCGGAAAATAAGATTATTTATAATTTTTAGCTCTTTACTTGGTCTAAAATGTCTGTTTTCAGCATTTCATGACTAGATAAGTTATAATAAGTCCAATTCACACATAAAAGTGCAGAAATTGAACAAAAACTTGAAATAGGAAAATAAGATTATTTCTAATTTTTAGCTCATAACTCGGTCTAAAATGTCTATTTTCAGATTTTTATCACTAAATAAGTTATAATATGTCCAATTCACACATAAAAGTGCAGAAATTGAGCAAAAACTTAAAATCGGAAAATAAGATTATTTCTAATATTTAGTCCTTAACTTGGTCTAAAATGTCTATTATCAGAATTTTATGACTAAATAAGTTATATTATGTCCAATTCACACATAAAAGTGCAGAAATTGAACAAAAACTTAAAATCGACAAATAAGATTATTTCATATTTTTAGCTCATAACTTGGTCTAATATGTCTGTTTTCAACATTTTATGACTAGATAATATATAATATGTCCAAACCACACATAAAAGTGCAGAAATTGAGTAAAAACTTTAAATCGGAAAATAAGATTATTTCTAATATTTAGCTCTTAACTTGGTCTAAAATGTCTATTTTCAGAATTTTATGACCAAATAAGTTATAATATGTCCTATTCACACATAAAAGTGTAGAAATTGAACAAAAACTTAAAATAGGAAAATAAGAATATTTCATATTTTTAGCTCATAACTTGGTCTAATATGTCTGTTTTCAAAATTTTATGACTAAATAATATATAACATGTCCAAACCACACATAAAAGTGCAGAAATTGAACAAAAGCTTGAAATCGGAAAATAAGATTATTTCATATATTTAGCTCATAACTTGGTCTAAAAGGTCTGTTTTCGACATTTTATGACTAAATAAGTTATAATATGTCTAATCCTGACATAAAAGTGCAGAAATTTAACAAAAACTTGAAATCGGAAAATAAGATTATTTCTAATTTTTAGCTCATAACTCGGTCTAAAATGTCTATTTTCAGAGTTTTATCACTAAATAAGTTATAATATGTCTAATCCACACACAAAAGTGCAGAAATTGAACAAAAACTTAAAATCGGAAAATAAGATTATTTATAATTTTTAGCTCTTTACTTGGTCTAAAATGTCTGTTTTCAGCATTTCATGACTAAATAAATTATAATAAGTCCAATTCACACATAAAAGTGCAGAAATTGAACAAAAACTTGAAATAGGAAAATAAGATTATTTCTAATTTTTAGCTCATAACTCGGTGTAAAATGTCTATTTTCAGATTTTTATCACTAAATAAGTTATAATATGTCCAATTCACACATAAAAGTGCAGAAATTGAAAAAACAACTTTAAATCGGAAAATATGATTATTTCATACTTTTAGCTCATAACTTGGTCTAAAATGTCTGATTTCAACATTTTATGACTAAATAAGTTATAATATGTCCAATCCACACATAAAAGTGCAGAAATTGAACAAAAACTTAAAATCGACAAATAAGATTATTTCATATTTTTAGCTCATAACTTGGTCTAATATGTCTGTTTTCAACATTTTATGACTAGATAATATATAATATGTCCAAACCACACATAAAAGTGCAGAAATTGAGTAAAAACTTTAAATCGGAAAATAAGATTATTTCTAATATTTAGCTCTTAACTTGGTCTAAAATGTCTATTTTCAGAATTTTATGACCAAATAAGTTATAATATGTCCAATTCACACATAAAAGTGCAGAAATTGAACAAAAACTTAAAATAGGAAAATAAGAATATTTCATATTTTTAGCTCATAACTTGGTCTAATATGTCTGTTTTCAACATTTTATGACTAAATAATATATAATATGTCCAAACCACACATAAAAGTGCAGAAATTGAGCAAAAACTTAAAATCTGAAAATAAGAATATTTCTAATATTTAGCTCTTAACTTGGTCTAAAATGTCTATTTTCAGAAATTTATTACTAAATATGTTATAATATGTCCAATTCACACATAAAAGTGCAGAAATTGAACAAAAACTTAAAATCGGAAAATAAGATTATTTTATATTTTCAGCTCATAACTTGGTCTAAAATGTGTGTTTTCGACATTTTATGACTAAATAAGTTATAATATGTCTAATCCTCACATAAAAGTGCAGAAATTGAAAAAAAACTTGAAATCGGAAAATAAGATTATTTCTAATTTTTAGCTCATAACTCGGTCTAAAATGTCTATTTTCAGAGTTTTATCACTAAATAAGTTATAATATGTCCAATTCACACACAAAAGTGCTGAAATTGAAAAAAAACTTTAAATCGGAAAATAAGATTATTTCATACTTTTAGCTCATAACTTGGTCTAAAATGTCTGTTTTCAACATTTTATGACTAAATAAGTTATAATATGTCCAATCCACACATAAAAGTGCAGAAATTGAGCAAAAACTTAAAATCGGAAAATAAGATTATTTCTAATATTTAGTCCTTAACTTGGTCTAAAATGTCTATTATCAGAATTTTATGACTAAATAAGTTATATTATGTCCAATTCACACATAAAAGTGCAGAAATTGAACAAAAACTTAAAATCGGAAAATAAGATTATTTCATATTTTTGCTCATAACTCGGTCAAAAATGTCTATTTTCAGAGTTTTATCACTAAATAAGTTATAATATGTCTAATCCACACACAAAAGTGCAGAAATTGAACAAAAACTTAAAATCGGAAAATAAGATTATTTATAATTTTTAGCTCTTTACTTGGTCTAAAATGTCTGTTTTCAGCATTTCATGACTAGATAAGTTATAATAAGTCCAATTCACACATAAAAGTGCAGAAATTGAACAAAAACTTGAAATAGGAAAATAAGATTATTTCTAATTTTTACCTCATAACTCGGTCTAAAATGTCTATTTTCAGATTTTTATCACTAAATAAGTTATAATATGTCCAATTCACACATAAAAGTGCAGAAATTGAGCAAAAACTTAAAATCGGAAAATAAGATTATTTCTAATATTTAGTCCTTAACTTGGTCTAAAATGTCTATTATCAGAATTTTATGACTAAATAAGTTATATTATGTCCAATTCACACATAAAAGTGCAGAAATTGAACAAAAACTTAAAATCGACAAATAAGATTATTTCATATTTTTAGCTCATAACTTGGTCTAATATGTCTGTTTTCAACATTTTATGACTAGATAATATATAATATGTCCAAACCACACATAAAAGTGCAGAAATTGAGTAAAAACTTTAAATCGGAAAATAAGATTATTTCTAATATTTAGCTCTTAACTTGGTCTAAAATGTCTATTTTCAGAATTTTATGACCAAATAAGTTATAATATGTCCTATTCACACATAAAAGTGTAGAAATTGAACAAAAACTTAAAATAGGAAAATAAGAATATTTCATATTTTTAGCTCATAACTTGGTCTAATATGTCTGTTTTCAAAATTTTATGACTAAATAATATATAACATGTCCAAACCACACATAAAAGTGCAGAAATTGAGCAAAAACTTAAAATCTGAAAATAAGACTATTTCTAATATTTAGCTCTTAACTTGGTCTAAAATGTCTATTTTCAGAAATTTATTACTAAATATGTTATAATATGTCCAATTCACACATAAAAGTGCAGAAATTGAACAAAAACTTAAAATCGGAAAATAAGATTATTTTATATTTTCAGCTCATAACTTGGTCTAAAATGTCTGTTTTCGACATTTTATGACTAAATAAGTTATAATATGTCTAATCCTCACATAAAAGTGCAGAAATTGAACAAAAACTTGAAATCGGAAAATAAGATTATTTCTAATTTTTAGCTCATAACTCGGTCTAAAATGTCTATTTTCAGAATTTTATGACTAAATTAGTTATAATATGTCCAATTCACACATAAGAGTGCAGAAATTGAACAATAACTTAAAATCGGAAAATAAGATAAATTCATTCTTTTAGCTCATAACTTGGTCTAAAATGTCTGTTTTCAACATTTTATGACTAAATAAGTTATAATATGTCCAATCCACACATAAAAGTGCAGAAATTGAGCAAAAACTTAAAATCGGAAAATAAGATTATTTCTAATATTTAGTCCTTAACTTGGTCTAAAATGTCTATTATCAGAATTTTATGACTAAATAAGTTATATTATGTCCAATTCACACATAAAAGTGCAGAAATTGAACAAAAACTTAAAATCGGAAAATAAGATTATTTCATATTTTTAGCTCATAACTCGGTCAAAAATGTCTATTTTCAGAGTTTTATCACTAAATAGGTTATAATATGTGCAATTCACACATAAAAGTGCAGAAATTGAAAAAAAACTTTAAATCGGAAAATAAGATAAATTCATATTTTTAGCTCATAACTTGGTCTAATATGTATGTTTTCAACATTTTAAGACTATATAATAAATAATATGTCCAAACCACACATAAAAGTGCAGAAATTGACCAAAAACTTAAAATCGGTAAATAAGATTATTTCTAAAATTTAGCTCTTAACTTGGTCTAAAATGTCTATTTTCAGAATTTTATGACTAAATTAGTTATAATATGTCCAATTCACACATAAAAGTGCAGAAATTGAACAATAACTTAAAATCGGAAAATAAGATAAGTTCATATTTTTAGCTCATAACTTGGTCTAATATGTATGTTTTCAACATTTAATGACTAAATAATATATAATATGTCCAAACCACACATAAAAGTGCAGAAATTGACCAAAAACTTAAAATCGGTAAATAAGATTATTTCTAAAATTTAGCTCATAACTTGGTCTAAAATGTCTGGTTTCGACATTTTATGACTAAATAAGTTATAAGATGTCTCGTCCTCACATAAAAGTGCAGAGATTGAACAAAAACTTAAAATCGGAAATTAAGATTATTTCATATTTTTAGCTCATAACTTGGTCTAAAATGTCTGTTTTCGAAATTTTTTGACTAAATAAGTTATAATATGTCTAATCCTCACATAAAAGTGCAGAAATTGAACAAAAACTTGAAATCGCAATATAAGATTATTTCTAATTTTTAGCACATAACTCTGTCTAAAATGTCTATTTTCAGAGTTTCATCACTAAATAAGTTATAATATGTCCAATTCACACATAAAAGTGCAGAAATTGAACAAAAACTTAAAATAGGAAAATAAGAATATTTCATATTTTTAGCTCATAACTTGGTCTAATATGTCTGTTTTCAACATTTTATGACTAAATAATATATAATATGTCCAAACCACTCATAAAAGTGCAGAAATTGAGCAAAAACTTAAAATCGGAAAATAAGATTATTTCTAATATTTAGCTCTTAACTTGGTCTAAAATGTCTATTTTCAGAAATTTATTACTAAATATGTTATAATATGTCCAATTCACACATAAAAGTGCAGAAATTGAACAAAAACTTAAAATCGGAAAATAAGATTATTTTATATTTTCAGCTCATAACTTGGTCTAAAATGTCTGTTTTCGACATTTTGTGACTAAATAAGTTATAATATGTCTAATCCTCACATAAAAGTGCAGAAATTGAATAAAAACATGAAATCGGAAAATAAGATTATTTCTAATTTTTAGCTCACAACTCGGTCTAAAATGTCTATTTTCAGAGTTTTATCACTAAATAAGTTATAATATGTCCAATTCACACATAAAAGTGCAGAAATTGAAAAAAAAACTTTAAATCGGAAAATAAGATTATTTCATACTTTTAGCTCATAACTTGGTCTAAATTGTCTGTTTTCAACATTTTATGACTAAATAAGTTATAATATGTCCAATCCACACATAAAAGTGCAGAAATTGAGCAAAAACTTAAAATCGGAAAATAAGATTATTTCTAATATTTAGTCCTTAACTTGGTCTCAAATGTCTATTTTCAGAATTTTATGACTAAATAAGTTATATTATGTCCAATTCACACATAAAAGTGCAGAAATTGAACAAAAACTTAAAATCGGAAAATAAGATTATTTCATATTCTTAGCTCATAACTCGGTCAAAAATGTCTATTTTCAGAGTTTTTTCACTAAATAGGTTATAATATGTGCAATTCACACATAAAAGTGCAGAAACTGAAAAAAAACTTTAAATCGGAAAATAAGATTATTTCATACTTTTAGCTCATAACTTGGTCTAAAATGTCTGTTTTCAACATTTTATGACTAAATAAGTTATAATATGTCCAATCCACACATAAAAGTGCAGAAATTGAACAATAACTTAAAATCGGAAAATAAGATAAATTCATATTTTTAGCTCATAACTTGGTCTAATATGTATGTTTTCAACATTTTATGACTAAATATTATATAATATGTCCAAACCACACATAAAAGTGCAGAAATTGACAAAAAACTTAAAATCGGTAAATAAGATTATTTCTAAAATTTAGCTCTTAACTTGGTCTAAAATGTCTATTTTCAGAATTTTATGACTAAATTAGTTATAATATGTCCAATTCACACATAAGAGTGCAGAAATTGAACAATAACTTAAAATCGGAAAATAAGATAAATTCATATTTTTAGCTCATAACTTGGTCTAATATGTATGTTTTCAATATTTTATGACTAAATAATATATAATATGTCCAAACCACACATAAAAGTGCAGAAATTGACCAAAAACTTAAAATCGGTAAATAAGATTATTTCTAAAATTTAGCTCATAACTTGGTCTAAAATGTCTGTTTTCGAAATTTTATGACTAAATAAGTTATAATATGTCTAGTCCTCACATAAAAGTGCAGAAATTGAACAAAAACTTGAAATCGGAAAATAAGATTATTTCATATTTTCAGCTCATAACTAGGTCTGAAATGCCTGTTTTCGACATTTTATGACTAAATAGGTTATAATATGTCTAATCCTCACTTTAAAGTGCAGAAATTTAACAAAAACTTGAAATCGGAAAAAAAGATTATTTCTAATTTTTAGAACATTACTCGGTCTAAAATGTCTATTTTCAGAGTTTTATCACTAAATAAGTTATAATATGTCCAATTCACACATAAAAGTGCAGAAATTGAAAAATGAAAAAAAACTTTAAATCGGAAAATAAGATTATTTCTAATATTTAGCTCTTAACTTGGTCAAAAATGTCTATTTTCAGAATTTTATGACTAAATAAGTTATATTATGACCAATTCACACATAAAAGTGCAGAAAACAAAAACTTAAAATCGGATAATAAGATTATTTCATATTTTTAGCTCATAACTTGGTCTAAAATTTCTGTTTTCGACATTTTATTACTAAATAAGTTATAATATTCATCATCATCACCATTTCCATCACCATCACCATCACCATCACCATCACCATCACCATCACCATCACCATCACCATCACCATCACCATCACCATCACCATCACCATCACCATCACCATCACCATCACCATCACCATCACCATCACCATCACCATCACCATCACCATCACCATCACCATCACCATCACCATCACCATCACCATCACCATCACCATCACCATCACCATCACCATCACCATCACCATCACCATCACCATCACCATCACCATCACCATCACCATCACCATCACCATCACCATCACCATCACCATCACCATCACCATCACCATCACCATCACCATCACCATCACCATCACCATCACCATCACCATCACCATCACCATCACCATCACCATCACCATCACCATCACCATCACCATCACCATCACCATCACCATCACCATCACCATCACCATCACCATCACCATCACCATCACCATCACCATCACCATCACCATCACCATCACCATCACCATCACCATCACCATCACCATCACCATCACCATCACCATCACCATCACCATCACCATCACCATCACCATCACCATCACCATCACCATCACCATCACCATCACCATCACCATCACCATCACCATCACCATCACCATCACCATCACCATCACCATCACCATCACCATCACCATCACCATCACCATCACCATCACCATCACCATCACCATCACCATCACCATCACCATCACCATCACCATCACCATCACCATCACCATCACCATCACCATCACCATCACCATCACCATCACCATCACCATCACCATCACCATCACCATCACCATCACCATCACCATCACCATCACCATCACCATCACCATCACCATCACCATCACCATCACCATCACCATCACCATCACCATCACCATCACCATCACCATCACCATCACCATCACCATCACCATCACCATCACCATCACCATCACCATCACCATCACCATCACCATCACCATCACCATCACCATCACCATCACCATCACCATCACCATCACCATCACCATCACCATCACCATCACCATCACCATCACCATCACCATCACCATCACCATCACCATCACCATCACCATCACCATCACCATCACCATCACCATCACCATCACCATCACCATCACCATCACCATCACCATCACCATCACCATCACCATCACCATCACCATCACCATCACCATCACCATCACATCACCATCACCATCACCATCACCATCACCATCACCATCACCATCACCATCACCATCACCATCACCATCACCATCACCATCACCATCACCATCACCATCACCATCACCATCACCATCACCATCACCATCACCATCACCATCACCATCACCATCACCATCACCATCACCATCACCATCACCATCACCATCACCATCACCATCACCATCACCATCACCATCACCATCACCATCACCATCACCATCACCATCACCATCACCATCACCATCACCATCACCATCACCATCACCATCACCATCACCATCACCATCACCATCACCATCACCATCACCATCACCATCACCATCACCATCACCATCACCATCACCATCACCATCACCATCACCATCACCATCACCATCACCATCACCATCACCATCACCATCACCATCACCATCACCATCACCATCACCATCACCATCACCATCACCATCACCATCACCATCACCATCACCATCACCATCACCATCACCATCACCATCACCATCACCATCACCATCACCATCACCATCACCATCACCATCACCATCACCATCACCATCACCATCACCATCACCATCACCATCACCATCACCATCACCATCACCATCACCATCACCATCACCATCACCATCACCATCACCATCACCATCACCATCACCATCACCATCACCATCACCATCACCATCACCATCACCATCACCATCACCATCACCATCACCATCACCATCACCATCACCATCACCATCACCATCACCATCACCATCACCATCACCATCACCATCACCATCACCATCACCATCACCATCACCATCACCATCACCATCACCATCACCATCACCATCACCATCACCATCACCATCACCATCACCATCACCATCACCATCACCATCACCATCACCATCACCATCACCATCACCATCACCATCACCATCACCATCACCATCACCATCACCATCACCATCACCATCACCATCACCATCACCATCACCATCACCATCACCATCACCATCACCATCACCATCACCATCACCATCACCATCACCATCACCATCACCATCACCATCACCATCACCATCACCATCACCATCACCATCACCATCACCATCACCATCACCATCACCATCACCATCACCATCACCATCACCATCACCATCACCATCACCATCACCATCACCATCACCATCACCATCACCATCACCATCACCATCACCATCACCATCACCATCACCATCACCATCACCATCACCATCACCATCACCATCACCATCACCATCACCATCACCATCACCATCACCATCACCATCACCATCACCATCACCATCACCATCACCATCACCATCACCATCACCATCACCATCACCATCACCATCACCATCACCATCACCATCACCATCACCATCACCATCACCATCACCATCACCATCACCATCACCATCACCATCACCATCACCATCACCATCACCATCACCATCACCATCACCGTCACCATCACCATCACCATCACCATCACCATCACCATCACCATCACCATCACCATCACCATCACCATCACCATCACCATCACCATCACCATCACCATCACCATCACCATCACCATCACCATCACCATCACCATCACCATCACCATCACCATCACCATCACCATCACCATCACCATCACCATCACCATCACCATCACCATCACCATCACCATCACCATCACCATCACCATCACCATCACCATCACCATCACCATCACCATCACCATCACCATCACCATCACCATCACCATCACCATCACCATCACCATCACCATCACCATCACCATCACCATCACCATCACCATCACCATCACCATCACCATCACCATCACCATCACCATCACCATCACCATCACCATCACCATCACCATCACCATCACCATCACCATCACCATCACCATCACCATCACCATCATAATCACCATCACCATCACCATCACCATCACCATCACCATCACCATCACCATCACCATCACCATCATAATCACCATCACCATCACCATCACCATCACCATCACCATCACCATCACCATCACCATCACCATCACCATCACCATCACCATCAACATCACCATCACCATCACCATCACCATCACCATCACCATCACCATCACCATCACCATCACCATCGCCATCGCCATCACCATCACCATCACCATCACCATCACCATCACCATCACCATCACCATCACCATCACCATCACCATCACCATCACCATCACCATCACCATCACCATCACCATCACCATCACCATCACCATCACCATCACCATCACCATCACCATCACCATCACCATCACCATCACCATCACCATCACCATCACCATCACCATCACCATCACCATCACCATCACCATCACCATCACCATCACCATCACCATCACCATCACCATCACCATCACCATCACCATCACCATCACCATCACCATCACCATCACCATCACCATCACCATCACCATCACCATCACCATCACCATCACCATCACCATCACCATCACCATCACCATCACCATCACCATCACCATCACCATCACCATCACCATCACCATCACCATCACCATCACCATCACCATCACCATCACCATCACCATCACCATCACCATCACCATCACCATCACCATCACCATCACCATCACCATCACCATCACCATCACCATCACCATCACCATCACCATCACCATCACCATCACCATCACCATCACCATCACCATCACCATCACCATCACCATCACCATCACCATCACCATCACCATCACCATTATTTCATACTTTTAGCTCATAACTTGGTCTAAAATGTCTGTTTTCAACATTTTATGACTAAATAAGTTATAATATGTCCAATCCACACATAAAAGTGCAGAAATTGAGCAAAAACTTAAAATCGGAAAATAGGATTGTTTCTAATATTTAGTCCTTAACTTGGTCTAAAATGTCTATTTTCAGAATTTTATGACTAAATAAGTTATATTTTGTCCAATTCACACATAAAAGTGCAGAAATTGAACAGAAACTTAAAATCGGAAAATAAGATTATTTCATATTTTTAGCTCATAACTCGGTCAAAAATGTCTATTTTCAGAGTTTTTTCACTAAATAGGTTATAATATGTGCAATTCACACATAAAAGTGCAGAAATTGAAAAAAAACTTTAAATCGGAAAATAAGATTATTTCATACTTTTAGCTCATAACTTGGTCTAAAATGTCTGTTTTCAACATTTTATGACTAAATAAGTTATAATATGTCCAATCCACACATAAAAGTGCAGAAATTGAACAATAACTTAAAATCGGAAAATAAGATAAATTCATATTTTTAGCTCATAACTTGGTCTAATATGTATGTTTTCAACATTTTATGACTAAATAATATATAATATGTCCAAACCACACATAAAAGTGCAGAAATTGACCAAAAACTTAAAATCGGTAAATAAGATTATTTCTAAAATTTAGCTCTTAACTTGGTCTAAGTCTAAAATGTCTATTTTCAGAATTTTATGACTAAATTAGTTATAATATGTCCAATTCACACATAAAAGTGCAGAAATTGAACAATAACTTAAAATCGGAAAATAAGATAAATTCATATTTTTAGCTCATAACTTGGTCTAATATGTATGTTTTCAATATTTTATGACTAAATAATATATAATATCTCCAAACCACACATAAAAGTGCAGAAATTGACCAAAAACTTAAAATCGGTAAATAAGATTATTTCTAAAATTTAGCTCATAACTTGGTCTAAAATGTCTGTTTTCGACATTTTATGACTAAATAAGTTATAATATGTCTAGTCCTCACATAAAAGTGCAGAAATTGAACAAAAACTTGAAATCGGAAAAAAAGATTATTTCTAATTTTTAGCTCATAACTCGGTCTAAAATGTCTATTTTCAGAGTTTTATCACTAAATAAGTTATAATATGTCCAATTCAAACATAAAAGTGCAGAAATTGAAAAAAAACTTTAAATCGGAAAATAAGATTATTTCTAATATTTAGCTCTTAACTTGGTCTAAAATGTCTATTTTCAGAATTTTATGACTAAATAACCACCATCACCATCACCATCACCATCACCATCACCATCACCATCACCATCACCATCACCATCACCATCACCATCACCATCACCATCACCATCACCATCACCATCACCATCACCATCACCATCACCATCACCATCACCATCACCATCACCATCACCATCACCATCACCATCACCATCACCATCACCATCACCATCACCATCACCATCACCATCACCATCACCATCACAATCACCATCACAATCACCATCACCATCACCATCACCATCACCATCACCATCACCATCACCATCACCATCACCATCACCATCACCATCACCATCACCATCACCATCACCATCACCATCACCATCACCATCACCATCACCATCACCATCACCATCACCATCACCATCACCATCACCATCACCATCACCATCACCATCACCATCACCATCACCATCACCATCACCATCACCATCACCATCACCATCACCATCACCATCACCATCACCATCACCATCACCATCACCATCACCATCACCATCACCATCACCATCACCATCACCATCACCATCACCATCACCATCACCATCACCATCACCATCACCATCACCATCACCATCACCATCACCATCACCATCACCATCACCATCACCATCACCATCACCATCACCATCACCATCACCATCACCATCACCATCACCATCACCATCACCATCACCATCACCATCACCATCACCATCACCATCACCATCACCATCACCATCACCATCACCATCACCATCACCATCACCATCACCATCACCATCACCATTATTTCATACTTTTAGCTCATAACTTGGTCTAAAATGTCTGTTTTCAACATTTTATGACTAAATAAGTTATAATATGTCCAATCCACACATAAAAGTGCAGAAATTGAACAATAACTTAAAATCGGAAAATAAGATAAATTCATATTTTTAGCTCATAACTTGGTCTAATATGTATGTTTTCAACATTTTATGACTAAATAATATATAATATGTCCAAACCACACATAAAAGTGCAGAAATTGACCAAAAACTTAAAATCGGTAAATAAGATTATTTCTAAAATTTAGCTCTTAACTTGGTCTAAAATGTCTATTTTCAGAATTTTATGACTAAATTAGTTATAATATGTCCAATTCACACATAAAAGTGCAGAAATTGAACAATAACTTAAAATCGGAAAATAAGATAAATTCATATTTTTAGCTCATAACTTGGTCTAATATGTATGTTTTCAATATTTTATGACTAAATAATATATAATATGTCCAAACCACACATAAAAGTGCAGAAATTGACCAAAAACTTAAAATCGGTAAATAAGATTATTTCTAAAATTTAGCTCATAACTTGGTCTAAAATGTCTGTTTTCGACATTTTATGACTAAATAAGTTATAATATGTCTAGTCCTCACATAAAAGTGCAGAAATTGAACAAAAACTTGAAATCGGAAAAAAAGATTATTTCTAATTTTTAGCTCATAACTCGGTCTAAAATGTCTATTTTCAGAGTTTTATCACTAAATAAGTTATAATATGTCCAATTCAAACATAAAAGTGCAGAAATTGAAAAAAAACTTTAAATCGGAAAATAAGATTATTTCTAATATTTAGCTCTTAACTTGGTCTAAAATGTCTATTTTCAGAATTTTATGACTAAATAACCACCATCACCATCACCATCACCATCACCATCACCATCACCATCACCATCACCATCACCATCACCATCACCATCACCATCACCATCACCATCACCATCACCATCACCATCACCATCACCATCACCATCACCATCACCATCACCATCACCATCACCATCACCATCACCATCACCATCACCATCACCATCACCATCACCATCACCATCACCATCACCATCACCATCACCATCACCATCACCATCACCATCACCATCACCATCACCATCACCATCACCATCACCATCACCATCACCATCACCATCACATCACCATCACCATCACCATCACCATCACCATCACCATCACCATCACCATCACCATCACCATCACCATCACCATCACCATCACCATCACCATCACCATCACCATCACCATCACCATCACCATCACCATCACCATCACCATCACCATCACCATCACCATCACCATCACCATCACCATCACCATCACCATCACCATCACCATCACCATCACCATCACCATCACCATCACCATCACCATCACCATCACCATCACCATCACCATCACCATCACCATCACCATCACCATCACCATCACCATCACCATCACCATCACCATCACCATCACCATCACCATCACCATCACCATCACCATCACCATCACCATCACCATCACCATCACCATCACCATCACCATCACCATCACCATCACCATCACCATCACCATCACCATCACCATCACCATCACCATCACCATCACCATCACCATCACCATCACCATCACCATCACCATCACCATCACCATCACCATCACCATCACCATCACCATCACCATCACCATCACCATCACCATCACCATCACCATCACCATCACCATCACCATCACCATCACCATCACCATCACCATCACCATCACCATCACCATCACCATCACCATCACCATCACCATCACCATCACCATCACCATCACCATCACCATCACCATCACCATCACCATCACCATCACCATCACCATCACCATCACCATCACCATCACCATCACCATCACCATCACCATCACCATCACCATCACCATCACCATCACCATCACCATCACCATCACCATCACCATCACCATCACCATCACCATCACCATCACCATCACCATCACCATCACCATCACCATCACCATCACCATCACCATCACCATCACCATCACCATCACCATCACCATCACCATCACCATCACCATCACCATCACCATCACCATCACCATCACCATCACCATCACCATCACCATCACCATCACCATCACCATCACCATCACCATCACCATCACCATCACCATCACCATCACCATCACCATCACCATCACCATCACCATCACCATCACCATCACCATCACCATCACCATCACCATCACCATCACCATCACCATCACCATCACCATCACCATCACCATCACCGTCACCATCACCATCACCATCACCATCACCATCACCATCACCATCACCATCACCATCACCATCACCATCACCATCACCATCACCATCACCATCACCATCACCATAACCATCACCATCACCATCACCATCACCATCACCATCACCATTACCATCACCATCACCATCACCATCACCATCACCATCACCATCACCATCACTAGTAAGTCCTATTCACACATTAAAGTGCAGAAATTGAGCAAAAACTTAAAATGGGTAAATAAGATTATTTCTAATATTTAGCTCTTAACTTGGTCTAAAATGTCTTTTTTCAGAATTTTATGACCAAATAAGTTATAATATGTCCAATTCACACATAAAAGTGCTGAAATTGAACAAAAACTTAAAATCGGCAATTAAGATTATTTCATAATTTTAGCTCATAACTTGGTCTAAAATGTCTGTTTTCGACATTTTTTGACTAAATAAGTTATAATATGTCCAATTCACACATAAAAGTGCAGAAATTGAACAAAAACTTAAAATCGGAAAATAAGATTATTTCTTATTTTCAGCTCATAACTTGGTCTAAAATGTCTGTTTTCGACATTTTATGACTAAATAAGTTATATGTCTAATCCTCATATAAAAGTGCAGAAATTGAACAAAAACTTGAAATCGGAAAATAAGATTATTTCTAATTTTTAGCTCATAACTCGGTCTAAAATGTCTATTTTCAGAGTTTTATCACTAAATAAGTTATAATATGTCCAATCCACACATAAAAGTGCAGAAATTGAACAAAAACTTAAAATCGGCAAATAAGATTATTTCATATTTTTAGCTCATATCTTGGTCTAATATGTCTGTTTTCAACATTTTATATAACATGTCCAAACCACACATAAAAGTGCAGAAATTGAGCAAAAACTTAAAATCGGAAAATAAGATTATTTCTAATATTTAGCTCTTAACTTGGTCTAAAATGTCTATTTTCAGAATTTTATGACTAAATTAGTTATAATATGTCCAATTCACACATAAAAGTGCAGAAATTGAACAATAACTTAAAATCGGAAAATAAGATAAATTCATATTTTTAGCTCATAACTTGGTCTAATATGTATGTTTTCAATATTTTATGACTAAATAATATATAATATGTCCAAACCACACATAAAAGTGCAGAAATTGACCAAAAACTTAAAATCGGTAAATAAGATTATTTCTAAAATTTAGCTCATAACTTGGTCTAAAATGTCTGTTTTCGACATTTTATGACTAAATAAGTTATAATATGTCTAGTCCTCACATAAAAGTGCAGAAATTGAACAAAAACTTGAAATCGGAAAAAAAGATTATTTCTAATTTTTAGCTCATAACTCGGTCTAAAATGTCTATTTTCAGAGTTTTATCACTAAATAAGTTATAATATGTCCAATTCAAACATAAAAGTGCAGAAATTGAAAAAAAACTTTAAATCGGAAAATAAGATTATTTCTAATATTTAGCTCTTAACTTGGTCTAAAATGTCTATTTTCAGAATTTTATGACTAAATAACCACCATCACCATCACCATCACCATCACCATCACCATCACCATCACCATCACCATCACCATCACCATCACCATCACCATCACCATCACCATCACCATCACCATCACCATCACCATCACCATCACCATCACCATCACCATCACCATCACCATCACCATCACCATCACCATCACAATCACCATCACCATCACCATCACCATCACCATCACCATCACCATCACCATCACCATCACCATCAACATCACCATCACCATCACCATCACCATCACCATCACCATCACCATCACCATCACCATCACCATCACCATCACCATCACCATCACCATCACCATCACCATCACCATGACCATCACCATCACCATCACCATCACCATCACCATCACCATCACCATCACCATCACCATCACCATCACCATCACCATCACCATCACCATCACCATCACCATCACCATCACCATCACCATCACCATCACCATCACCATCACCATCACCATCACCATCACCATCACCATCACCATCACCATCACCATCACCATCACCATCACCATCACCATCACCATCACCATCACCATCACCATCACCATCACCATCACCATCACCATCACCATCACATCACCATCACCATCACCATCACCATCACCATCACCATCACCATCACCATCACCATCACCATCACCATCACCATCACCATCACCATCACCATCACCATCACCATCACCATCACCATCACCATCACCATCACCATCACCATCACCATCACCATCACCATCACCATCACCATCACCATCACCATCACCATCACCATCACCATCACCATCACCATCACCATCACCATCACCATCACCATCACCATCACCATCACCATCACCATCACCATCACCATCACCATCACCATCACCATCACCATCACCATCACCATCACCATCACCATCACCATCACCATCACCATCACCATCACCATCACCATCACCATCACCATCACCATCACCATCACCATCACCATCACCATCACCATCACCATCACCATCACCATCACCATCACCATCACCATCACCATCACCATCACCATCACCATCACCATCACCATCACCATCACCATCACCATCACCATCACCATCACCATCACCATCACCATCACCATCACCATCACCATCACCATCACCATCACCATCACCATCACCATCACCATCACCATCACCATCACCATCACCATCACCATCACCATCACCATCACCATCACCATCACCATCACCATCACCATCACCATCACCATCACCATCACCATCACCATCACCATCACCATCACCATCACCATCACCATCACCATCACCATCACCATCACCATCACCATCACCATCACCATCACCATCACCATCACCATCACCATCACCATCACCATCACCATCACCATCACCATCACCATCACCATCACCATCACCATCACCATCACCATCACCATCACCATCACCATCACCATCACCATCACCATCACCATCACCATCACCATCACCATCACCATCACCATCACCATCACCATCACCATCACCATCACCATCACCATCACCATCACCATCACCATCACCATCACCATCACCATCACCATCACCATCACCATCACCATCACCATCACCATCACCATCACCATCACCATCACCATCACCATCACCATCACCATCACCATCACCATCACCATCACCATCACCATCACCATCACCATCACCATCACCATCACCATCACCATCACCATCACCATCACCATCACCATCACCATCACCATCACCATCACCATCACCATCACCATCACCATCACCATCACCATCACCATCACCATCACCATCACCATCACCATCACCATCACCATCACCATCACCATCACCATCACCATCACCATCACCATCACCATCACCATCACCATCACCATCACCATCACCATCACCATCACCATCACCATCACCATCACCATCACCATCACCATCACCATCACCATCACCATCACCATCACCATCACCATCACCATCACCATCACCATCACCATCACCATCACCATCACCATCACCATCACCATCACCATCACCATCACCATCACCATCACCATCACCATCACCATCACCATCACCATCACCATCACCATCACCATCACCATCACCATCACCATCACCATCACCATCACCATCACCATCACCATCACCATCACCATCACCATCACCATCACCATCACCATCACCATCACCATCACCATCACCATCACCATCACCATCACCATCACCATCACCATCACCATCACCATCACCATCACCATCACCATCACCATCACCATCACCATCACCATCACCATCACCATCACCATCACCATCACCATCACCATCACCATCACCATCACCATCACCATCACCATCACCATCACCATCACCATCACCATCACCATCACCATCACCATCACCATCACCATCACCATCACCATCACCATCACCATCACCATCACCATCACCATCACCATCACCATCACCATCACCATCACCATCACCATCACCATCACCATCACCATCACCATCACCATCACCATCACCATCACCATCACCATCACCATCACCATCACCATCACCATCACCATCACCATCACCATCACCATCACCATCACCATCACCATCACCATCACCATCACCATCACCATCACCATCACCATCACCATCACCATCACCATCACCATCACCATCACCATCACCATCACCATCACCATCACCATCACCATCACCATCACCATCACCATCACCATCACCATCACCATCACCATCACCATCACCATCACCATCACCATCACCATCACCATCACCATCACCATCACCATCACCATCACCATCACCATCACCATCACCATCACCATCACCATCACCATCACCATCACCATCACCATCACCATCACCATCACCATCACCATCACCATCACCATCACCATCACCATCACCATCACCATCACCATCACCATCACCATCACCATCACCATCACCATCACCATCACCATCACCATCACCATCACCATCACCATCACCATCACCATCACCATCACCATCACCATCACCATCACCATCACCATCACCATCACCATCACCATCACCATCACCATCACCATCACCATCACCATCACCATCACCATCACCATCACCATCACCATCACCATCACCATCACCATCACCATCACCATCACCATCACCATCACCATCACCATCACCATCACCATCACCATCACCATCACCATCACCATCACCATCACCATCACCATCACCATCACCATCACCATCACCATCACCATCACCATCACCATCACCATCACCATCACCATCACCATCACCATCACCATCACCATCACCATCACCATCACCATCACCATCACCATCACCATCACCATCACCATCACCATCACCATCACCATCACCATCACCATCACCATCACCATCACCATCACCATCACCATCACCATCACCATCACCATCACCATCACCATCACCATCACCATCACCATCACCATCACCATCACCATCACCATCACCATCACCATCACCATCACCATCACCATCACCATCACCATCACCATCACCATCACCATCACCATCACCATCACCATCACCATCACCATCACCATCACCATCACCATCACCATCACCATCACCATCACCATCACCATCACCATCACCATCACCATCACCATCACCATCACCATCACCATCACCATCACCATCACCATCACCATCACCATCACCATCACCATCACCATCACCATCACCATCACCATCACCATCACCATCACCATCACCATCACCATCACCATCACCATCACCATCACCATCACCATCACCATCACCATCACCATCACCATCACCATCACCATCACCATCACCATCACCATCACCATCACCATCACCATCACCATCACCATCACCATCACCATCACCATCACCATCACCATCACCATCACCATCACCATCACCATCACCATCACCATCACCATCACCATCACCATCACCATCACCATCACCATCACCATCACCATCACCATCACCATCACCATCACCATCACCATCACCATCACCATCACCATCACCATCACCATCACCATCACCATCACCATCACCATCACCATCACCATCACCATCACCATCACCATCACCATCACCATCACCATCACCATCACCATCACCATCACCATCACCATCACCATCACCATCACCATCACCATCACCATCACCATCACCATCACCATCACCATCACCATCACCATCACCATCACCATCACCATCACCATCACCATCACCATCACCATCACCATCACCATCACCATCACCATCACCATCACCATCACCATCACCATCACCATCACCATCACCATCACCATCACCATCACCATCACCATCACCATCACCATCACCATCACCATCACCATCACCATCACCATCACCATCACCATCACCATCACCATCACCATCACCATCACCATCACCATCACCATCACCATCACCATCACCATCACCATCACCATCACCATCACCATCACCATCACCATCACCATCACCATCACCATCACCATCACCATCACCATCACCATCACCATCACCATCACCATCACCATCACCATCACCATCACCATCACCATCACCATCACCATCACCATCACCATCACCATCACCATCACCATCACCATCACCATCACCATCACCATCACCATCACCATCACCATCACCATCACCATCACCATCACCATCACCATCACCATCACCATCACCATCACCATCACCATCACCATCACCATCACCATCACCATCACCATCACCATCACCATCACCATCACCATCACCATCACCATCACCATCACCATCACCATCACCATCACCATCACCATCACCATCACCATCACCATCACCATCACCATCACCATCACCATCACCATCACCATCACCATCACCATCACCATCACCATCACCATCACCATCACCATCACCATCACCATCACCATCACCATCACCATCACCATCACCATCACCATCACCATCACCATCACCATCACCATCACCATCACCATCACCATCACCATCACCATCACCATCACCATCACCATCACCATCACCATCACCATCACCATCACCATCACCATCACCATCACCATCACCATCACCATCACCATCACCATCACCATCACCATCACCATCACCATCACCATCACCATCACCATCACCATCACCATCACCATCACCATCACCATCACCATCACCATCACCATCACCATCACCATCACCATCACCATCACCATCACCATCACCATCACCATCACCATCACCATCACCATCACCATCACCATCACCATCACCATCACCATCACCATCACCATCACCATCACCATCACCATCACCATCACCATCACCATCACCATCACCATCACCATCACCATCACCATCACCATCACCATCACCATCACCATCACCATCACCATCACCATCACCATCACCATCACCATCACCATCACCATCACCATCACCATCACCATCACCATCACCATCACCATCACCATCACCATCACCATCACCATCACCATCACCATCACCATCACCATCACCATCACCATCACCATCACCATCACCATCACCATCACCATCACCATCACCATCACCATCACCATCACCATCACCATCACCATCACCATCACCATCACCATCACCATCACCATCACCATCACCATCACCATCACCATCACCATCACCATCACCATCACCATCACCATCACCATCACCATCACCATCACCATCACCATCACCATCACCATCACCATCACCATCACCATCACCATCACCATCACCATCACCATCACCATCACCATCACCATCACCATCACCATCACCATCACCATCACCATCACCATCACCATCACCATCACCATCACCATCACCATCACCATCACCATCACCATCACCATCACCATCACCATCACCATCACCATCACCATCACCATCACCATCACCATCACCATCACCATCACCATCACCATCACCATCACCATCACCATCACCATCACCATCACCATCACCATCACCATCACCATCACCATCACCATCACCATCACCATCACCATCACCATCACCATCACCATCACCATCACCATCACCATCACCATCACCATCACCATCACCATCACCATCACCATCACCATCACCATCACCATCACCATCACCATCACCATCACCATCACCATCACCATCACCATCACCATCACCATCACCATCACCATCACCATCACCATCACCATCACCATCACCATCACCATCACCATCACCATCACCATCACCATCACCATCACCATCACCATCACCATCACCATCACCATCACCATCACCATCACCATCACCATCACCATCACCATCACCATCACCATCACCATCACCATCACCATCACCATCACCATCACCATCACCATCACCATCACCATCACCATCACCATCACCATCACCATCACCATCACCATCACCATCACCATCACCATCACCATCACCATCACCATCACCATCACCATCACCATCACCATCACCATCACCATCACCATCACCATCACCATCACCATCACCATCACCATCACCATCACCATCACCATCACCATCACCATCACCATCACCATCACCATCACCATCACCATCACCATCACCATCACCATCACCATCACCATCACCATCACCATCACCATCACCATCACCATCACCATCACCATCACCATCACCATCACCATCACCATCACCATCACCATCACCATCACCATCACCATCACCATCACCATCACCATCACCATCACCATCACCATCACCATCACCATCACCATCACCATCACCATCACCATCACCATCACCATCACCATCACCATCACCATCACCATCACCATCACCATCACCATCACCATCACCATCACCATCACCATCACCATCACCATCACCATCACCATCACCATCACCATCACCATCACCATCACCATCACCATCACCATCACCATCACCATCACCATCACCATCACCATCACCATCACCATCACCATCACCATCACCATCACCATCACCATCACCATCACCATCACCATCACCATCACCATCACCATCACCATCACCATCACCATCACCATCACCATCACCATCACCATCACCATCACCATCACCATCACCATCACCATCACCATCACCATCACCATCACCATCACCATCACCATCACCATCACCATCACCATCACCATCACCATCACCATCACCATCACCATCACCATCACCATCACCATCACCATCACCATCACCATCACCATCACCATCACCATCACCATCACCATCACCATCACCATCACCATCACCATCACCATCACCATCACCATCACCATCACCATCACCATCACCATCACCATCACCATCACCATCACCATCACCATCACCATCACCATCACCATCACCATCACCATCACCATCACCATCACCATCACCATCACCATCACCATCACCATCACCATCACCATCACCATCACCATCACCATCACCATCACCATCACCATCACCATCACCATCACCATCACCATCACCATCACCATCACCATCACCATCACCATCACCATCACCATCACCATCACCATCACCATCACCATCACCATCACCATCACCATCACCATCACCATCACCATCACCATCACCATCACCATCACCATCACCATCACCATCACCATCACCATCACCATCACCATCACCATCACCATCACCATCACCATCACCATCACCATCACCATCACCATCACCATCACCATCACCATCACCATCACCATCACCATCACCATCACCATCACCATCACCATCACCATCACCATCACCATCACCATCACCATCACCATCACCATCACCATCACCATCACCATCACCATCACCATCACCATCACCATCACCATCACCATCACCATCACCATCACCATCACCATCACCATCACCATCACCATCACCATCACCATCACCATCACCATCACCATCACCATCACCATCACCATCACCATCACCATCACCATCACCATCACCATCACCATCACCATCACCATCACCATCACCATCACCATCACCATCACCATCACCATCACCATCACCATCACCATCACCATCACCATCACCATCACCATCACCATCACCATCACCATCACCATCACCATCACCATCACCATCACCATCACCATCACCATCACCATCACCATCACCATCACCATCACCATCACCATCACCATCACCATCACCATCACCATCACCATCACCATCACCATCACCATCACCATCACCATCACCATCACCATCACCATCACCATCACCATCACCATCACCATCACCATCACCATCACCATCACCATCACCATCACCATCACCATCACCATCACCATCACCATCACCATCACCATCACCATCACCATCACCATCACCATCACCATCACCATCACCATCACCATCACCATCACCATCACCATCACCATCACCATCACCATCACCATCACCATCACCATCACCATCACCATCACCATCACCATCACCATCACCATCACCATCACCATCACCATCACCATCACCATCACCATCACCATCACCATCACCATCACCATCACCATCACCATCACCATCACCATCACCATCACCATCACCATCACCATCACCATCACCATCACCATCACCATCACCATCACCATCACCATCACCATCACCATCACCATCACCATCACCATCACCATCACCATCACCATCACCATCACCATCACCATCACCATCACCATCACCATCACCATCACCATCACCATCACCATCACCATCACCATCACCATCACCATCACCATCACCATCACCATCACCATCACCATCACCATCACCATCACCATCACCATCACCATCACCATCAATAGTAAGTCCAATTCACACATTAAAGTGCAGAAATTGAGCAAAAACTTAAAATGGGTAAATAAGATTATTTCTAATATTTAGTTCTTAACTTGGTCTAAAATGTCTTTTTTCAGAATTTTATGACCAAATAAGTTATAATATGTCCAATTCACACATAAAAGTGCTGAAATTGAACAAAAACTTAAAAACGGAAATTAAGATTATTTCATATTTTTAGCTCATAACTTGGTCTAAAATGTCTGTTTTCGACCTTTTTTGACTAAATAAGTTATAATATGTCCAATTTACACATAAAAGTGCAGAAATTGAACAAAAACTTAAAATCGGAAAATAAGATTATTTCTTATTTTCAGCTCATAACTTGGTCTAAAATGTCTGTTTTCGACATTTTATGACTAAATAAGTTATATGTCTAATCCTCATATAAAAGTGCAGAAATTGAACAAAAACTTGAAATCGGAAAATAAGATTATTTCTAATTTTTAGCTCATAACTCGGTCTAAAATGTCTATTTTCAGAGTTTTATCACTAAATAAGTTATAATATGTCCAATCCACACATAAAAGTGCAGAAATTGAACAAAAACTTAAAATCGGCAAATAAGATTATTTCATATTTTTAGCTCATAACTTGGTCTAATATGTCTGTTTTCAACATTTTATGACTAAATTATATATAATATGTCCAAACCACACATAAAAGTGCAGAAATTGAACAAAAACTTAAAATCGGAAAATAAGATTATTTATAATTTTTAGCTCTTTACTTGGTCTAAAATGTATGTTTTCAGCATTTCATGACTAAATAAGTTATAGTAAGTCCAATTCACACATAAAAGTGCAGAAATTGAGCAAAAACTTAAAATGGGAAAATAATATTATTTCTAATATTTAGCTCTTAACTTGGTCTAAAATGTCTATTTTCAGAATTTTATGACAAAATAAGTTATATTATGACCAATTCACACATAAAAGTGCACCATCACCATCACCATCACCATCACCATCACCATCACCATCACCATCACCATCAATAGTAAGTCCAATTCACACATTAAAGTGCAGAAATTGAGCAAAAACTTAAAATGGGTAAATAAGATTATTTCTAATATTTAGTTCTTAACTTGGTCTAAAATGTCTTTTTTCAGAATTTTATGACCAAATAAGTTATAATATGTCCAATTCACACATAAAAGTGCTGAAATTGAACAAAAACTTAAAAACGGAAATTAAGATTATTTCATATTTTTAGCTCATAACTTGGTCTAAAATGTCTGTTTTCGACCTTTTTTGACTAAATAAGTTATAATATGTCCAATTTACACATAAAAGTGCAGAAATTGAACAAAAACTTAAAATCGGAAAATAAGATTATTTCTTATTTTCAGCTCATAACTTGGTCTAAAATGTCTGTTTTCGACATTTTATGACTAAATAAGTTATATGTCTAATCCTCATATAAAAGTGCAGAAATTGAACAAAAACTTGAAATCGGAAAATAAGATTATTTCTAATTTTTAGCTCATAACTCGGTCTAAAATGTCTATTTTCAGAGTTTTATCACTAAATAAGTTATATTATGACCAATTCACACATAAAAGTGCAGAAATTGAACAAAAACTTAAAATCGGAAAATAAGATTATTTCATATTTTTAGCTCATAACTTGGTCTAAAATGTCTGTTTCCGACATTTTATGACTAAATAAGTTATAATATTCATCATCATCACCATATCCATCACCTTCACCATCACCATCACCATCACCATCACCATCACCATCACCATCACCATCACCATCACCATCACCATCACCATCACCATCACCATCACCATCACCATCACCATCACCATCACCATCACCATCACCATCACCATCACCATCACCATCACCATCACCATCACCATCACCATCACCATCACCATCACCATCACCATCACCATCACCATCACCATCACCATCACCATCACCATCACCATCACCATCACCATCACCATCACCATCACCATCACCATCACCATCACCATCACCATCACCATCACCATCACCATCACCATCACCATCACCATCACCATCACCATCACCATCACCATCACCATCACCATCACCATCACCATCACCATCACCATCACCATCACCATCACCATCACCATCACCATCACCATCACCATCACCATCACCATCACCATCACCATCACCATCACCATCACCATCACCATCACCATCACCATCACCATCACCATCACCATCACCATCACCATCACCATCACCATCACCATCACCATCACCATCACCATCAATAGTAAGTCCAATTCACACATTAAAGTGCAGAAATTGAGCAAAAACTTAAAATGGGTAAATAAGATTATTTCTAATATATAGTTCTTAACTTGGTCTAAAATGTCTTTTTTCAGAATTTTATGACCAAATAAGTTATAATATGTCCAATTCACACATAAAAGTGCTGAAATTGAACAAAAACTTAAAAACGGAAATTAAGATTATTTCATATTTTTAGCTCATAACTTGGTCTAAAATGTCTGTTTTCGACCTTTTTTGACTAAATAAGTTATAATATGTCCAATTTACACATAAAAGTGCAGAAATTGAACAAAAACTTAAAATCGGAAAATAAGATTATTTCTTATTTTCAGCTCATAACTTGGTCTAAAATGTCTGTTTTCGACATTTTATGACTAAATAAGTTATATGTCTAATCCTCATATAAAAGTGCAGAAATTGAACAAAAACTTGAAATCGGAAAATAAGATTATTTCTAATTTTTAGCTCATAACTCGGTCTAAAATGTCTATTTTCAGAGTTTTATCACTAAATAAGTTATAATATGTCCAATCCACACATAAAAGTGCAGAAATTGAACAAAAACTTAAAATCGGCAAATAAGATTATTTCATATTTTTAGCTCATAACTTGGTCTAATATGTCTGTTTTCAACATTTTATGACTAAATTATATATAATATGTCCAAACCACACATAAAAGTGCAGAAATTGAACAAAAACTTAAAATCGGAAAATAAGATTATTTATAATTTTTAGCTCTTTACTTGGTCTAAAATGTATGTTTTCAGCATTTCATGACTAAATAAGTTATAGTAAGTCCAATTCACACATTAAAGTGCAGAAATTGAGCAAAAACTTAAAATGGGTAAATAAGATTATTTCTAATATTTAGTTCTTAACTTGGTCTAAAATGTCTTTTTTCAGAATTTTATGACCAAATAAGTTATAATATGTCCAATTCACACATAAAAGTGCTGAAATTGAACAAAAACTTAAAAACGGAAATTAAGATTATTTCATATTTTTAGCTCATAACTTGGTCTAAAATGTCTGTTTTCGACCTTTTTTGACTAAATAAGTTATAATATGTCCAATTTACACATAAAAGTGCAGAAATTGAACAAAAACTTAAAATCGGAAAATAAGATTATTTCTTATTTTCAGCTCATAACTTGGTCTAAAATGTCTGTTTTCGACATTTTATGACTAAATAAGTTATATGTCTAATCCTCATATAAAAGTGCAGAAATTGAACAAAAACTTGAAATCGGAAAATAAGATTATTTCTAATTTTTAGCTCATAACTCGGTCTAAAATGTCTATTTTCAGAGTTTTATCACTAAATAAGTTATATTATGACCAATTCACACATAAAAGTGCAGAAATTGAACAAAAACTTAAAATCGGAAAATAAGATTATTTCATATTTTTAGCTCATAACTTGGTCTAAAATGTCTGTTTCCGACATTTTATGACTAAATAAGTTATAATATACATCATCATCACCATATCCATCACCTTCACCATCACCATCACCATCACCATCACCATCACCATCACCATCACCATCACCATCACCATCACCATCACCATCACCATCACCATCACCATCACCATCACCATCACCATCACCATCACCATCACCATCACCATCACCATCACCATCACCATCACCATCACCATCACCATCACCATCACCATCACCATCACCATCACCATCACCATCACCATCACCATCACCATCACCATCACCATCACCATCACCATCACCATCACCATCACCATCACCATCACCATCACCATCACCATCACCATCACCATCACCATCACCATCACCATCACCATCACCATCACCATCACCATCACCATCACCATCACCATCACCATCACCATCACCATCACCATCACCATCACCATCACCATCACCATCACCATCACCATCACCATCACCATCACCATCACCATCACCATCACCATCACCATCACCATCACCATCACCATCACCATCACCATCACCATCACCATCACCATCACCATCACCATCACCATCACCATCACCATCACCATCACCATCACCATCACCATCACCATCACCATCACCATCACCATCACCATCACCATCACCATCACCATCACCATCACCATCACCATCACCATCACCATCACCATCACCATCACCATCACCATCACCATCACCATCACCATCACCATCACCATCACCATCACCATCACCATCACCATCACCATCACCATCACCATCAATAGTAAGTCCAATTCACACATTAAAGTGCAGAAATTGAGCAAAAACTTAAAATGGGTAAATAAGATTATTTCTAATATTTAGTTCTTAACTTGGTCTAAAATGTCTTTTTTCAGAATTTTATGACCAAATAAGTTATAATATGTCCAATTCACACATAAAAGTGCTGAAATTGAACAAAAACTTAAAAACGGAAATTAAGATTATTTCATATTTTTAGCTCATAACTTGGTCTAAAATGTCTGTTTTCGACCTTTTTTGACTAAATAAGTTATAATATGTCCAATTTACACATAAAAGTGCAGAAATTGAACAAAAACTTAAAATCGGAAAATAAGATTATTTCTTATTTTCAGCTCATAACTTGGTCTAAAATGTCTGTTTTCGACATTTTATGACTAAATAAGTTATATGTCTAATCCTCATATAAAAGTGCAGAAATTGAACAAAAACTTGAAATCGGAAAATAAGATTATTTCTAATTTTTAGCTCATAACTCGGTCTAAAATGTCTATTTTCAGAGTTTTATCACTAAATAAGTTATAATATGTCCAATCCACACATAAAAGTGCAGTAATTGAACAAAAACTTAAAATCGGCAAATAAGATTATTTCATATTTTTAGCTCATAACTTGGTCTAATATGTCTGTTTTCAACATTTTATGACTAAATTATATATAATATGTCCAAACCACACATAAAAGTGCAGAAATTGAACAAAAACTTAAAATCGGAAAATAAGATTATTTATAATTTTTAGCTCTTTACTTGGTCTAAAATGTATGTTTTCAGCATTTCATGACTAAATAAGTTATAGTAAGTCCAATTCACACATAAAAGTGCAGAAATTGAGCAAAAACTTAAAATGGGAAAATAATATTATTTCTAATATTTAGCTCTTAACTTGGTCTAAAATGTCTATTTTCAGAATTTTATGACAAAATAAGTTATATTATGACCAATTCACACATAAAAGTGCAGAAATTGAACAAAAACTTAAAATCGGAAAATAAGATTATTTCATATTTTTAGCTCATAACTTGGTCTAAAATGTCTGTTTTCGACATTTTATGACTAAATAAGTTATAATATTCATCACCATCACCATCACCATCACCATCACCATCACCATCACCATCACCATCACCATCACCATCACCATCACCATCACCATCACCATCACCATCACCATCACCATCACCATCACCATCACCATCACCATCACCATCACCATCACCATCACCATCACCATCACCATCACCATCACCATCACCATCACCATCACCATCACCATCACCATCACCATCACCATCACCATCACCATCACCATCACCATCACCATCACCATCACCATCACCATCACCATCACCATCACCATCACCATCACCATCACCATCACCATCACCATCACCATCACCATCACCATCACCATCACCATCACCATCACCATCACCATCACCATCACCATCACCATCACCATCACCATCACCATCACCATCACCATCACCATCACCATCACCATCACCATCACCATCACCATCACCATCACCATCACCATCACCATCACCATCACCATCACCATCACCATCACCATCACCATCACCATCACCATCACCATCACCATCACCATCACCATCACCATCACCATCACCATCACCATCACCATCACCATCACCATCACCATCACCATCACCATCACCATCACCATCACCATCACCATCACCATCACCATCACCATCACCATCACCATCACCATCACCATCACCATCACCATCACCATCACCATCACCATCACCATCACCATCACCATCACCATCACCATCACCATCACCATCACCATCACCATCACCATCACCATCACCATCACCATCACCATCACCATCACCATCACCATCACCATCACCATCACCATCACCATCACCATCACCATCACCATCACCATCACCATCACCATCACCATCACCATCACCATCACCATCACCATCACCATCACCATCACCATCACCATCACCATCACCATCACCATCACCATCACCATCACCATCACCATCACCATCACCATCACCATCACCATCACCATCACCATCACCATCACCATCACCATCACCATCACCATCACCATCACCATCACCATCACCATCACCATCACCATCACCATCACCATCACCATCACCATCACCATCACCATCACCATCACCATCACCATCACCATCACCATCACCATCACCATCACCATCACCATCACCATCACCATCACCATCACCATCACCATCACCATCACCATCACCATCACCATCACCATCACCATCACCATCACCATCACCATCACCATCACCATCACCATCACCATCACCATCACCATCACCATCACCATCACCATCACCATCACCATCACCATCACCATCACCATCACCATCACCATCACCATCACCATCACCATCACCATCACCATCACCATCACCATCACCATCACCATCACCATCACCATCACCATCACCATCACCATCACCATCACCATCACCATCACCATCACCATCACCATCACCATCACCATCACCATCACCATCACCATCACCATCACCATCACCATCACCATCACCATCACCATCACCATCACCATCACCATCACCATCACCATCACCATCACCATCACCATCACCATCACCATCACCATCACCATCACCATCACCATCACCATCACCATCACCATCACCATCACCATCACCATCACCATCACCATCACCATCACCATCACCATCACCATCACCATCACCATCACCATCACCATCACCATCACCATCACCATCACCATCACCATCACCATCACCATCACCATCACCATCACCATCACCATCACCATCACCATCACCATCACCATCACCATCACCATCACCATCACCATCACCATCACCATCACCATCACCATCACCATCACCATCACCATCACCATCACCATCACCATCACCATCACCATCACCATCACCATCACCATCACCATCACCATCACCATCACCATCACCATCACCATCACCATCACCATCACCATCACCATCACCATCACCATCACCATCACCATCACCATCACCATCACCATCACCATCACCATCACCATCACCATCACCATCACCATCACCATCACCATCACCATCACCATCACCATCACCATCACCATCACCATCACCATCACCATCACCATCACCATCACCATCACCATCACCATCACCATCACCATCACCATCACCATCACCATCACCATCACCATCACCATCACCATCACCATCACCATCACCATCACCATCACCATCACCATCACCATCACCATCACCATCACCATCACCATCACCATCACCATCACCATCACCATCACCATCACCATCACCATCACCATCACCATCACCATCACCATCACCATCACCATCACCATCACCATCACCATCACCATCACCATCACCATCACCATCACCATCACCATCACCATCACCATCACCATCACCATCACCATCACCATCACCATCACCATCACCATCACCATCACCATCACCATCACCATCACCATCACCATCACCATCACCATCACCATCACCATCACCATCACCATCACCATCACCATCACCATCACCATCACCATCACCATCACCATCACCATCACCATCACCATCACCATCACCATCACCATCACCATCACCATCACCATCACCATCACCATCACCATCACCATCACCATCACCATCACCATCACCATCACCATCACCATCACCATCACCATCACCATCACCATCACCATCACCATCACCATCACCATCACCATCACCATCACCATCACCATCACCATCACCATCACCATCACCATCACCATCACCATCACCATCACCATCACCATCACCATCACCATCACCATCACCATCACCATCACCATCACCATCACCATCACCATCACCATCACCATCACCATCACCATCACCATCACCATCACCATCACCATCACCATCACCATCACCATCACCATCACCATCACCATCACCATCACCATCACCATCACCATCACCATCACCATCACCATCACCATCACCATCACCATCACCATCACCATCACCATCACCATCACCATCACCATCACCATCACCATCACCATCACCATCACCATCACCATCACCATCACCATCACCATCACCATCACCATCACCATCACCATCACCATCACCATCACCATCACCATCACCATCACCATCACCATCACCATCACCATCACCATCACCATCACCATCACCATCACCATCACCATCACCATCACCATCACCATCACCATCACCATCACCATCACCATCACCATCACCATCACCATCACCATCACCATCACCATCACCATCACCATCACCATCACCATCACCATCACCATCACCATCACCATCACCATCACCATCACCATCACCATCACCATCACCATCACCATCACCATCACCATCACCATCACCATCACCATCACCATCACCATCACCATCACCATCACCATCACCATCACCATCACCATCACCATCACCATCACCATCACCATCACCATCACCATCACCATCACCATCACCATCACCATCACCATCACCATCACCATCACCATCACCATCACCATCACCATCACCATCACCATCACCATCACCATCACCATCACCATCACCATCACCATCACCATCACCATCACCATCACCATCACCATCACCATCACCATCACCATCACCATCACCATCACCATCACCATCACCATCACCATCACCATCACCATCACCATCACCATCACCATCACCATCACCATCACCATCACCATCACCATCACCATCACCATCACCATCACCATCACCATCACCATCACCATCACCATCACCATCACCATCACCATCACCATCACCATCACCATCACCATCACCATCACCATCACCATCACCATCACCATCACCATCACCATCACCATCACCATCACCATCACCATCACCATCACCATCACCATCACCATCACCATCACCATCACCATCACCATCACCATCACCATCACCATCACCATCACCATCACCATCACCATCACCATCACCATCACCATCACCATCACCATCACCATCACCATCACCATCACCATCACCATCACCATCACCATCACCATCACCATCACCATCACCATCACCATCACCATCACCATCACCATCACCATCACCATCACCATCACCATCACCATCACCATCACCATCACCATCACCATCACCATCACCATCACCATCACCATCACCATCACCATCACCATCACCATCACCATCACCATCACCATCACCATCACCATCACCATCACCATCACCATCACCATCACCATCACCATCACCATCACCATCACCATCACCATCACCATCACCATCACCATCACCATCACCATCACCATCACCATCACCATCACCATCACCATCACCATCACCATCACCATCACCATCACCATCACCATCACCATCACCATCACCATCACCATCACCATCACCATCACCATCACCATCACCATCACCATCACCATCACCATCACCATCACCATCACCATCACCATCACCATCACCATCACCATCACCATCACCATCACCATCACCATCACCATCACCATCACCATCACCATCACCATCACCATCACCATCACCATCACCATCACCATCACCATCACCATCACCATC
>CAUEHI010000504.1:0-33445 GCA_958507055.1 Crioceris asparagi
AAGTTAAGAGCTAAAGAAATAATCTTTTTTTCCGATTTCATGTTTTTGCTCAATTTCTGCACTTTTATGTGTGGATTGGACATATTATAACTTATTTAGTCATAAAATTCTGAAAATAGACATTTTAGACCAAGTTAAGAGCTAAATATTAGAAATAATCTTATTTTCCGATTTTAAGTTTTTGCTCAATTTCTGCTCTTTTATGTGTTAATTGGACATATTATAACTTATTTAGTCATAAAATTCTGAAAATAGATATTTTAGACCAAGTTAAGAGCTAAAGAAATAATCTTTTTTCCGATTTCATGTTTTTGCTCAATTTCTGCACTTTTATGTGTGGATTGGACATATTATAACTTATTTAGTCATAAAATTCTGAAAATAGACATTTTAGACCAAGTTAAGAGCTAAATATTAGAAATAATCTTATTTTCCGATTTTAAGTTTTCGCTCAATTTCTGCACTTTTATGTGTGGTTAGGACATATTATAACTTATTTAGTCATAAAATGTTGAAAACAGACATATTAGACCAAGTTGTGAACTAAAAATATGAAATAATCTTATTTTCCGATTTTAAGTTTTTGTTCAATTTCTGCACTTTTATGTGTGAATTGGAAATATTATAACTTATTTAGTCATAAAATTCTGAAAATAGACATTTTAGACCAAGTTAAGAGCTAAATATTAGAAATAATCTTATTTTTCGATTTTAAGTTTTTGCTCAATTTCTGCACTTTTATGTGTGGATTGGACATATTATAACTTATTTAGTCATAAAATGTCGAAAACAGACATTTTAGACCAAGTTATGAGCTAAAAAAATTAAATAATCTTATTTTCCGATTTTAAGTTTTTGTTCAATTTCTGCACTTTTATGTGTGAATTGGACACATTATAACTTATTTAGTCATAAAATTCTGAAAATAGACATTTTAGACCAAGTTAAGTGCTAAATATTAGAAATAATCTTATTTTCCGATTTTAAGTTTTTGCTCAATTTCTGCACATTTATGTGTGAATTGGACTTATTATAACTTATTTAGTCATGAAATGCTGAAAACAGACATTTTAGACCAAGTTATGAGCTAAAAGTATGAAATAATCTTATTTTCCGATTTTTTTTTCCAATTTCTGCACTTTTATGTGTGAATTGGACATATTATAACTGATTTAGTGATAAGAACTCTGAAAATAGACATTTAGACCGAGTTATGAGCTAATAATTAGAAATAATCTTATTTTCCGATTTCATGTTTTTGTTCAATTTCTGCACTTCTGCATCACCATCACCATCACCATCACCATCACCATCACCATCACCATCACCATCACCATCACCATCACCATCACCATCACCATCACCATCACCATCACCATCACATCACCATCACCATCACCATCACCATCACCATCACCATCACCATCACCATCACCATCACCATCACCATCACCATCACCATCACCATCACCATCACCATCACCATCACCATCACCATCACCATCACCATCACCATCACCATCACCATCACCATCACCATCACCATCACCATCACCATCACCATCACCATCACCATCACCATCACCATCACCATCACCATCACCATCACCATCACCATCACCATCACCATCACCATCACCATCACCATCACCATCACCATCACCATCACCATCACCATCACCATCACCATCACCATCACCATAACCATCACCATCACCATCACCATCACCATCACCATCACCATCACCATCACCATCACCATCACCATCACCATCACCATCACCATCACCATCACCATCACCATCACCATCACCATCACCATCACCATCACCATCACCATCACCATCACCATCACCATCACCATCACCATCACCATCACCATCACCATCACCATCACCATCACCATCACCATCACCATCACCATCACCATCACCATCACCATCACCATCACCATCACCATCACCATCACCATCACCATCACCATCACCATCACCATCACCATCACCATAACCATCACCATCACCATCACCATCACCATCACCATCACCATCACCATCACCATGCACCATCACCATCACCATCACCATCACCATCACCATCACCATCACCATCACCATCACATCACCATCACCATCACCATCACCATCACCATCACCATCACCATCACCATCACCATCACCATCACCATCACCATCACCATCACCATCACCATCACCATCACCATCACCATCACCATCACCATCACCATCACCATCACCATCACCATCACCATCACCATCACCATCACCATCACCATCACCATCACCATCACCATCACCATCACACCATCACCATCACCATCACCATCACCATCACCATCACCATCACCATCACCATCACCATCACCATCACCATCACCATCACCATCACCATCACCATCACCATCACCATCACCATCACCATCACCATCACCATCACCATCACCATCACCATAACCATCACCATCACCATCACCATCACCATCACCATCACCATCACCATCACCATCACCATCACCATCACCATCACCATCACCATCACCATCACCATCACCATCACCATCACCATCACCATCACCATCACCATCACCATCACCATCACCATCACCATCACCATCACCATCACCATCACCATCATCACATCACCATCACCATCACCATCACCATCACCATCACCATCACCATCACCATCACCATCACCATCACCATCACCATCACACCATCACCATCACCATCACCATCACCATCACCATCACCATCACCATCACCATCACCATCACCATCACCATCACCATCACCATCACCATCACCATCACCATCACCATCACCATCACCATCACCATCACCATCACCATCACCATCACCATCACCATCACCATCACCATCACCATCACCATCACCATCACCATCACCATCACCATCACCATCACCATCACCATCACCATCACCATCACCATCACCATCACCATCACCATCACCATCACCATCACCATCACCATCACCATCACCATCACCATCACCATCACCATCACCATCACCATCACCATCACCATCACCATCACCATCACCATCACCATCACCATCACCATCACCATCACCATCACCATCACCATCACCATCACCATCACCATCACCATCACCATCACCATCACCATCACCATCACCATCACCATCACCATCACCATCACCATCACCATCACCATCACCATCACCATCACCATCACCATCACCATCACCATCACCATCACCATCACCATCACCATCACCATCACCATCACCATCACCATCACCATCACCATCACCATCACCATCACCATCACCATCACCATCACCATCACCATCACCATCACCATCACCATCACCATCACCATCACCATCACCATCACCATCACCATCACCATCACCATCACCATCACCATCACCATCACCATCACCATCACCATCACCATCACCATCACCATCACCATCACCATCACCATCACCATCACCATCACCATCACCATCACCATCACCATCACCATCACATCACCATCACCATCATCACCATCACCATCAACCATCACCATCACCATCACCATCACCATCACCATCACCATCACCATCACCATCACCATCACCATCACCATCACCATCACCATCACCATCACCATCACCATCACCATCACCATCACCATCACCATCACCATCACCATCACCATCACCATCACCATCACCATCACCATCACCATCACCATCACCATCACCATCACCATCACCATCACCATCACCATCACCATCACCATCACCATCACCATCACCATCACCATCACCATCACCATCACCATCACCATCACCATCACCATCACCATCACCATCACCATCACCATCACCATCACCATCACCATCACCATCACCATCACCATCACCATCACCATCACCATCACCATCACCATCACCATCACCATCACCATCACCATCACCATCACCATCACCATCACCTTCACCATCACCATAACCATCACCATCACCATCACCATCACCATCACCATCACCATCACCATCACCATCACCATCACCATCACCATCACCATCACCATCACCATCACCATCACCATCACCATCACCATCACCATCACCATCACCATCACCATCACCATCACCATCACCATCACCATCACCATCACCATCACCATCACCATCACCATCACCATCACCATCACCATCACCATCACCATCACCATCACCATCACCATCACCATCACCATCACCATCACCATCACCATCACCATCACCATCACCATCACCATCACCATCACCATCACCATCACCATCACCATCACCATCACCATCACCATCACCATCACCATCACCATCACCATCACCATCACCATCACCATCACCATCACCATCACCATCACCATCACCATCACCATCACCATCACCATCACCATCACCATCACCATCACCATCACCATCACCATAACCATCACCATCACCATCACCATCACCATAACCATCACCATCACCATCACCATCACCATCACCATCACCATCACCATCACCATCACCATCACCATCACCATCACCATCACCATCACCATCACCATCACCATCACCATCACCATCACCATCACCATCACCATCACCATCACCATCACCATCACCATCACCATCACCATCACCATCACCATCACCATCACCATCACCATCACCATCACCATCACCATCACCATCACCATCACCATCACCATCACCATCACCATCACCATCACCATCACCATCACCATCACCATCACCATCACCATCACCATCACCATCACCATCACCATCACCATCACCATCACCATCACCATCACCATCACCATCACCATCACCATCACCATCACCATCACCATCACCATCACCATCACATCACCATCACCATCACCATCACCATCACCATCACCATCACCATCACCATCACCATCACCATCACCATCACCATCACCATCACCATCACCATCACCATCACCATCACCATCACCATCACCATCACCATCACCATCACCATCACCATCACCATCACCATCACCATCACCATCACCATCACCATCACCATCACCATCACCATCACCATCACCATCACCATCACCATCACCATCACCATCACCATCACCATCACCATCACCATCACCATCACCATCACCATCACCATCACCATCACCATCACCATCACCATCACCATCACCATCACCATCACCATCACCATCACCATCACCATAACCATCACCATCACCATCACCATCACCATCACATCCATCACCATCACCATCACCATCACCATCACCATCACCATCACCATCACCATCACCATCACCATCACCATCACCATCACCATCACCATCACCATCACCATCACCATCACCATCACCATCACCATCACCATCACCATCACCATCACCATCACCATCACCATCACCATCACCATCACCATCACCATCACCATCACCATCACCATCACCATCACCATCACCATCACCATCACCATCACCATCACCATCACCATCACCATCACCATCACCATCACCATCACCATCACCATCACCATCACCATCACCATCACCATCACCATCACCATCACCATCACATCACCATCACCATCACCATCACCATCACCATCACCATCACCATCACCATCACCATCACCATCACCATCACCATCACCATCACCATCACCATCACCACCATCACCATCACCATCACCATCACCATCACCATCACCATCACCATCACCATCACCATCACCATCACCATCACCATCACCATCACATCACCATCACCATCACCATCACCATCACCATCACCATCACCATCACCATCACCATCACCATCACCATCACCATCACCATCACCATCACCATCACCATCACCATCACCATCACCATCACCATCACCATCACCATCACCATCACCATCACCATCACCATCACCATCACCATCACCATCACCATCACCATCACCATCACCATCACCATCACCATCACCATCACCATCACCATCACCATCACCATCACCATCACCATCACCATCACCATCACCATCACCATCACCATCACCATCACCATCACCATCACCATCACCATCACCATCACCATCACCATCACCATCACCATCACCATCACCATCACCATCACCATCACCATCACCATCACCATCACCATCACCATCACCATCACCATCACCATCACCATCACCATCACCATCACCATCACCATCACCATCACCATCACCATCACCATCACCATCACCATCACCATCACCATCACCATCACCATCACCATCACCATCACCATCACCATCACCATCACCATCACCATCACCATCACCATCACCATCACCATCACCATCACCATCACCATCACCATCACCATTAATTAGAAATAATCTTATTTTCCGATTTCAAGTTTTTGTTCAATTTCTGCAATTTTATGTGAGGATTAGACATATTATAACTTATTTAGTCATAAAATGTCGAAAACAAACATTTTAGACCAAGTTATGAGCAAAAAATATGAAATAATCTTATTTTCCTATTTTAAGTTTTTGTTCAATTTCTGCACTTTTATGTGTGAATTGGACATATTATAACTTATTTAGTCATAAAATTCTGAAAATAGATATTTTAGACCAAGTTAAGAGCTAAAGAAATAATCTTTTTTTCCGATTTCATGTTTTTGCTCAATTTCTGCACTTTTATGTGTGGATTGGACATATTATAACTTATTTAGTCATAAAATTCTGAAAATAGACATTTTAGACCAAGTTAAGAGCTAAATATTAGAAATAATCTTATTTTCCGATTTTAAGTTTTTGCTCAATTTCTGCTCTTTTATGTGTTAATTGGACATATTATAACTTATTTAGTCATAAAATTCTGAAAATAGATATTTTAGACCAAGTTAAGAGCTAAAGAAATAATCTTTTTTCCGATTTCATGTTTTTGCTCAATTTCTGCACTTTTATGTGTGGATTGGACATATTATAACTTATTTAGTCATAAAATTCTGAAAATAGACATTTTAGACCAAGTTAAGAGCTAAATATTAGAAATAATCTTATTTTCCGATTTTAAGTTTTTGCTCAATTTCTGCACTTTTATGTGTGGTTAGGACATATTATATATTATTTAGTCATAAAATGTTGAAAACAGACATATTAGACCAAGTTATGAACTAAAAATATGAAATAATCTTATTTTCCGATTTTAAGTTTTTGTTCAATTTCTGCACTTTTATGTGTGAATTGGAAATATTATAACTTATTTAGTCATAAAATTCTGAAAATAGACATTTTAGACCAAGTTAAGAGCTAAATATTAGAAATAATCTTATTTTTCGATTTTAAGTTTTTGCTCAATTTCTGCACTTTTATGTGTGGATTGGACATATTATAACTTATTTAGTCATAAAATGTCGAAAACAGACATTTTAGACCAAGTTATGAGCTAAAAAAAATAAATAATCTTATTTTCCGATTTTAAGTTTTTGTTCAATTTCTGCACTTTTATGTGTGAATTGGACACATTATAACTTATTTAGTCATAAAATTCTGAAAATAGACATTTTAGACCAAGTTAAGTGCTAAATATTAGAAATAATCTTATTTTCCGATTCTAAGTTTTTGCTCAATTTCTGCACATTTATGTGTGAATTGGACTTATTATAACTTATTTAGTCATGAAATGCTGAAAACAGACATTTTAGACCAAGTTATGAGCTAAAAGTATGAAATAATCTTATTTTCCGATTTTTTTTTCCAATTTCTGCACTTTTATGTGTGAATTGGACATATTATAACTTATTTAGTGATAAAACTCTGAAAATAGACATTTTAGACCGAGTTATGAGCTAATAATTAGAAATAATCTTATTTTCCGATTTCATGTTTTTGTTCAATTTCTGCACTTCTGCATCACCATCACCATCACCATCACCATCACCATCACCATCACCATCACCATCACCATCACCATCACCATCACCATCACCATATCCATCACCATCACCATCACCATCACCATCACCATCACCATCACCATCACCATCACCATCACCATCACCATCACCATCACCATCACCATCACCATCACCATCACCATCACCATCACCATCACCATCACCATCACCATCACCATCACCATCACCATCACCATCACCATCACCATCACCATCACCATCACCATCACCATCACCATCACCATCACCATCACCATCACCATCACCATCACCATCACCATCACCATCACCATCACCATCACCATCACCATCACCATCACCATCACCATCACCATCACCATCACCATCACCATCACCATCACCATCACCATCACCATCACCATCACCATCACCATCACCATCACCATCACCATCACCATCACCATCACCATCACCATCACCATCACCATCACCATCACCATCACCATCACCATCACCATCACCATCACCATCACCATCACCATCACCATCACCATCACCATCACCATCACCATCACCATCACCATCACCATCACCATCACCATCACCATCACCATCACCATCACCATCACCATCACCATCACCATCACCATCACCATCACCATCACCATCACCATCATCATCACCATCACCATCACCATCACCATCACCATCACCATCACCATCACCATCACCATCACCATCACCATCACCATCACCATCACCATCACCATCACCATCACCATCACCATCACCATCACCATCACCATCACCATCACCATCACCATCACCATCACCATCACCATCACCATCACCATCACCATCACCATCACCATCACCATCACCATCACCATCACCATCACCATCACCATCACCATCACCATCACCATCTCCATCACCATCACCATCACCATCACCATCACCATCACCATCACCATCACCATCACCATCACCATCACCATCACCATCACCATCACCATCACCATCACCATCACCATCACCATCACCATCACCATCACCATCACCATCACCATCACCATCACCATCACCATCACCATCACCATCACCATCACCATCACCATCACCATCATCATCACCATCACCATCACCATCACCATCACCATCACCATCACCATCACCATCACCATCACCATCACCATCACCATCACCATCACCATCACCATCACCATTAATTAGAAATAATCTTATTTTCCGATTTCAAGTTTTTGTTCAATTTCTGCAATTTTATGTGAGGATTAGACATATTATAACTTATTTAGTCATAAAATGTCGAAAACAAACATTTTAGACCAAGTTATGAGCAAAAAATATGAAATAATCTTATTTTCCTATTTTAAGTTTTTGTTCAATTTCTGCACTTTTATGTGTGAATTGGACATATTATAACTTATTTAGTCATAAAATTCTGAAAATAGATATTTTAGACCAAGTTAAGAGCTAAAGAAATAATCTTTTTTTCCGATTTCATGTTTTTGCTCAATTTCTGCACTTTTATGTGTGGATTGGACATATTATAACTTATTTAGTCATAAAATTCTGAAAATAGACATTTTAGACCAAGTTAAGAGCTAAATATTAGAAATAATCTTATTTTCCGATTTTAAGTTTTTGCTCAATTTCTGCTCTTTTATGTGTTAATTGGACATATTATAACTTATTTAGTCATAAAATTCTGAAAATAGATATTTTAGACCAAGTTAAGAGCTAAAGAAATAATCTTTTTTCCGATTTCATGCTTTTGCTCAATTTCTGCACTTTTATGTGTGGATTGGACATATTATAACTTATTTAGTCATAAAATTCTGAAAATAGACATTTTAGACCAAGTTAAGAGCTAAATATTAGAAATAATCTTATTTTCCGATTTTAAGTTTTCGCTCAATTTCTGCACTTTTATGTGTGGTTAGGACATATTATAACTTATTTAGTCATAAAATGTTGAAAACAGACATATTAGACCAAGTTGTGAACTAAAAATATGAAATAATCTTATTTTCCGATTTTAAGTTTTTGTTCAATTTCTGCACTTTTATGTGTGAATTGGAAATATTATAACTTATTTAGTCATAAAATTCTGAAAATAGACATTTTAGACCAAGTTAAGAGCTAAATATTAGAAATAATCTTATTTTTCGATTTTAAGTTTTTGCTCAATTTCTGCACTTTTATGTGTGGATTGGACATATTATAACTTATTTAGTCATAAAATGTCGAAAACAGACATTTTAGACCAAGTTATGAGCTAAAAAAATTAAATAATCTTATTTTCCGATTTTAAGTTTTTGTTCAATTTCTGCACTTTTATGTGTGAATTGGACACATTATAACTTATTTAGTCATAAAATTCTGAAAATAGACATTTTAGACCAAGTTAAGTGCTAAATATTAGAAATAATCTTATTTTCCGATTTTAAGTTTTTGCTCAATTTCTGCACATTTATGTGTGAATTGGACTTATTATAACTTATTTAGTCATGAAATGCTGAAAACAGACATTTTAGACCAAGTTATGAGCTAAAAGTATGAAATAATCTTATTTTCCGAATTTTTTTTCCAATTTCTGCACTTTTATGTGTGAATTGGACATATTATAACTTATTTAGTGATAAAACTCTGAAAATAGACATTTTAGACCGAGTTATGAGCTAATAATTAGAAATAATCTTATTTTCCGATTTCATGTTTTTGTTCAATTTCTGCACTTCTGCATCACCATCACCATCACCATCACCATCACCATCACCATCACCATCACCATCACCATCACCATCACCATCACCATCACCATCACCATCACCATCACCATCACCATCACCATCACCATCACCATCACCATCACCATCACCATCACCATCACCATCACCATCACCATCACCATCACCATCACCATCACCATCACCATCACCATCACCATCACCATCACCATCACCATCACCATCACCATCACCATCACCATCACCATCACCATCACCATCACCATCACCATCACCATCACCATCACCATCACCATCACCATCACCATCACCATCACCATCACCATCACCATCACCATCACCATCACCATCACCATCACCATCACCATCACCATCACCATCACCATCACCATCACCATCACCATCACCATCACCATCACCATCACCATCACCATCACCATCACCATCACCATCACCATCACCATCACCATCACCATCACCATCAACATCACCATCACCATCACCATCACCATCACCATCACCATCTCCATCACCATCACCATCACCATCACCATCACCATCACCATCACCATCACCATCACCATCACCATCACCATCACCATCACCATCACCATCACCATCACCATCACCATCACCATCACCATCACCATCACCATCACCATCACCATCACCATCACCATCACCATCACCATCACCATCACCATCACCATCACCATCACCATCACCATCACCATCACCATCACCATCACCATCACCATCACCATCACCATCACCATCACCATCACCATCACCATCACCATCACCATCACCATCACCATCACCATCACCATCACCATCACCATCACCATCACCATCACCATCACCATCACCATCACCATCACCATCACCATCACCATCACCATCACCATCACCATCACCATCACCATCACCATCACCATCACCATCACCATCACCATCATCATCACCATCACCATCACCATCACCATCACCATCACCATCACCATCACCATCACCATCACCATCACCATCACCATCACCATCACCATCACCATCACCATCACCATCACCATCACCATCACCATCACCATCACCATCACCATCACCATCACCATCACCATCACCATCACCATCACCATCACCATCACCATCACCATCACCATCACCATCACCATCACCATCACCATCACCATCACCATCACCATCACCATCACCATCACCATCACCATCACCATCAACATCACCATCACCATCACCATCACCATCACCATCACCATCTCCATCACCATCACCATCACCATCACCATCACCATCACCATCACCATCACCATCACCATCACCATCACCATCACCATCACCATCACCATCACCATCACCATCACCATCACCATCACCATCACCATCACCATCACCATCACCATCACCATCACCATCACCATCACCATCACCATCACCATCACCATCACCATCACCATCACCATCACCATCACCATCACCATCACCATCACCATCACCATCACCATCACCATCACCATCACCATCACCATCACCATCACCATCACCATCACCATCACCATCACCATCACCATCACCATCACCATCACCATCACCATCACCATCACCATCACCATCACCATCACCATCACCATCACCATCACCATCACCATCACCATCACCATCACCATCACCATCACCATCACCATCACCATCACCATCACCATCACCATCACCATCACCATCACCATCACCATCACCATCACCATCACCATCACCATCACCATCACCATCACCATCACCATCACCATCACCATCACCATCACCATCACCATCACCATCACCATCACCATCACCATCACCATCACCATCACCATCACCATCACCATCACCATCACCATCACCATCACCATCACCATCACCATCACCATCACCATCACCATCACCATCACCATCACCATCACCATCACCATCACCATCACCATCACCATCACCATCACCATCACCATCACCATCACCATCACCATCACCATCACCATCACCATCACCATCACCATCACCATCACCATCACCATCACCATCACCATCACCATCACCATCACCATCACCATCACCATCACCATCACCATCACCATCACCATCACCATCACCATCACCATCACCATCACCATCACCATCACCATCACCATCACCATCACCATCACCATCACCATCACCATCACCATCACCATCACCATCACCATCACCATCACCATCACCATCACCATCACCATCACCATCACCATCACCATCACCATCACCATCACCATCACCACCACCATCACCATCACCATCACCATCACCATCACCATCACCATCACCATCACCATCACCATCACCATCACCATCACCATCACCATCACCATCACCATCACCATCACCATCACCATCACCATCACCATCACCATCACCATCACCATCACCATCACCATCACCATCATCATCACCATCACCATCACCATCACCATCACCATCACCATCACCATCAACATCACCATCACCATCACCATCACCATCACCATCACCATCACCATCACCATCACCATCACCATCACCATCACCATCACCATCACCATCACCATCACCATCACCATCACCATCACCATCACCATCACCATCACCATCACCATCACCATCACCATCACCATCACCATCACCATCACCATCACCATCACCATCACCATCACCATCACCATCACCATCACCATCACCATCACCATCACCATCACCATCACCATCACCATCACCATCACCATCACCATCACCATCACCATCACCATCACCATCACCATCACCATCACCATCACCATCACCATCACCATCACCATCACCATCACCATCACCATAACCATCACCATCACCATCACCATCACCATCACCATCACCATCACCATCACCATCACCATCACCATCACCATCACCATCACCATCACCATCACCATCACCATCACCATCACCATCACCATCACCATCACCATCACCATCACCATCACCATCACCATCACCATCACCATCACCATCACCATCACCATCACCATCACCATCACCATCACCATCACCATCACCATCACCATCACCATCACCATCACCATCACCATCAGCATCAAAATGTCGAAAACAAACATTTTAGACCAAGTTATGAGCAAAATATATGAAATAATCTTATTTTCCGATTTTATGTTTTTGTTCAATTTCTGCACTCTTATGTGTGAATTGGACATATTATAATTTATTTAGTGATAAAACTCTGAAAATAGATTTTAGACCGAGTTATGAGCTAAAAATTAGAAATAATCTTATTTTCCGATTTCAAGTTTTTGTTCAATTTCTGCACTTTTATGTGAGGATCAGACATATTATAACTTATTTAGTCATAAAATGCCGAAAACAGACATTTTAGACTAAGTTATGAGCTAAAAGTATGAAATAATCTTATTTTCCGATTTCAAGTTTTTGTTCAATTTCTGCACTTTTATGTGAGGATCAGACATATTATAACTTATTTAGTCATAAAATGTCGAAAACAGACATTTTAGACCAAGTTATGAGCTAAAAATATGAAATAATCTTAATTTCCGATTTTCAGTTTTTGTTCAATTTCTGCACTTTTATGTGTGATTTGGACATATTATATCTTATTTAGTCATAAAATTCTGAAAATAGACAATTTAGACCAAGTTAAGAGCTAAATATCAGAAATAATCTTATTCTCCGATTTTAGGTTTTTGCTCAATTTCTGCACTTTTATGTGTGGTTTGGACATATTATATATTATTTAGTCATAAAATGTTGAAAACAGACATATTAGACCAAGTTATGAGCTAAAAATATGAAATAATCTTATTTTCCGATTTTAAGTTTTTGTTCATTTTCTGCACTTTTATGTGTGGTTTGGACATATTATATATTATTTAGTCATAAAATGTTGAAAACAGACATTTTAGACCAAGTTATGAGCTAAAAGTATGAAATAATCTTATTTTCCGATTTAAAGTTTTTTTTCAATTTCTGCACTTTTATGTGTGAATTGGACAAATTATAACTTATTTAGTGATAAAACTCTGAAAATAGACATTTTAGACCGAGTTATGAGCTAAAAATTAGAAATAATCTTATTTTCCGATTTCAAGTTTTTGTTCAATTTCTGCACTTTTATGTGAGGATCAGACTTATTATAACTTATTTAGTCATAAAATGTCGAAAACAGACATTTTAGACCAAGTTATGAGCTAAAAGTATGAAATAATCTTATTTTCCGATTTCATGTTTTTGTTCAATTTCTGCACTTTTATGTGAGGATCAGACATATTATAACTTATTTAGTCATAAAATGTCGAAAACAGACATTTTAGACCAAGTTATGAGCTAAAAATATGAAATAATCTTATTTTCCGATTTTAAGTTTTTGTTCAATTTCTGCACTCTTATGTGTGAATTGGACATATTATAACTTATTTAGTCATAAAATGTCGAAAACAGACATTTTAGACCAAGTTATGAGCTAAAAATATGAAATAATCTTATTTTCCGATTTTAAGTTTTTGTTCAATTTCTGCACTTTTATGTGTGAATTGGACACATTATAACTTATTTAGTCATAAAATTCTGAAAATAGACATTTTAGACCAAGTTAAGTGCTAAATATTAGAAATAATCTTATTTTCCGATTTTAAGTTTTTGCTCAATTTCTGCACATTTATGTGTGAATTGGACTTATTATAACTTATTTAGTCATGAAAAGCTGAAAACAGACATTTTAGACCAAGTTATGAGCTAAAAGTATGAAATAATCTTATTTTCCGATTTTTTTTCCAAATTCTGCACTTTTATGTGTGAATTGGACATATTATAACTTATTTAGTGATAAAACTCTGAAAATAGACATTTTAGACCGAGTTATGAGCTAATAATTAGAAATAATCTTATTTTCCGATTTCAAGTTTTTGTTCAATTTCTGCACTTCTGCATCACCATCACCATCACCATCACCATCACCATCACCATCACCATCACCATCACCATCACCATCACCATCACCATCACCATCACAATCAACATCACCATCACCATCACCATCACCATCATCATCACCATCACCATCACCATCACCATCACCATCACCATCACCATCACCATCACCATCACCATCACCATCACCATCACCATCACCATCACCATCACCATCACCATCACCATCACCATCACCATCACCATCACCATCACCATCACCATCACCATCACCATCACCATCACCATCACCATCACCATCACCATCACCATCACCATCACCATCACCATCACCATCACCATCACCATCACCATCACCATCACCATCACCATCACCATCACCATCACCATCACCATCACCATCACCATCACCATCACCATCACCATCACCATCACCATCACCATCACCATCACCATCACCATCACCATCACCATCACCATCACCATCACCATCACCATCACCATCACCATCACCATCACCATCACCATCACCATCACCATCACCATCACCATCACCATCACCATCACCATCACCATCACCATCACCATCACCATCACCATCACCATCACCATCACCATCACCATCACCATCACCATCACCATCACCATCACCATCACCATCACCATCACCATCACCATCACCATCACCATCACCATCACCATCACCATCACCATCACCATCACCATCACCATCACCATCACCATCACCATCACCATCACCATCACCATCACCATCACCATCACCATCACCATCACCATCACCATCACCATCACCATCACCATCACCATCACCATCACCATCACCATCACCATCACCATCACCATCACCATCACCATCACCATCACCATCACCATCACCATCACCATCACCATCACCATCACCATCACCATCACCATCACCATCACCATCACCATCACCATCACCATCACCATCACCATCACCATCACCATCACCATCACCATCACCATCACCATCACCATCACCATCACCATCACCATCACCATCACCATCACCATCACCATCACCATCACCATCACCATCACCATCACCATCACCATCACCATCACCATCACCATCACCATCACCATCACCATCACCATCACCATCACCATCACCATCACCATCACCATCACCATCACCATCACCATCACCATCACCATCACCATCACCATCACCATCACCATCACCATCACCATCACCATCACCATCACCATCACCATCACCATCACCATCACCATCACCATCACCATCACCATCACCATCACCATCACCATCACCATCACCATCACCATCACCATCACCATCACCATCACCATCACCATCACCATCACCATCACCATCACCATCACCATCACCATCACCATCACCATCACCATCACCATCACCATCACCATCACCATCACCATCACCATCACCATCACCATCACCATCACCATCACCATCACCATCACCATCACCATCACCATCACCATCACCATCACCATCACCATCACCATCACCATCACCATCACCATCACCATCACCATCACCATCACCATCACCATCACCATCACCATCACCATCACCATCACCATCACCATCACCATCACCATCACCATCACCATCACCATCACCATCACCATCACCATCACCATCACCATCACCATCACCATCACCATCACCATCACCATCACCATCACCATCACCATCACCATCACCATCACCATCACCATCACCATCACCATCACCATCACCATCACCATCACCATCACCATCACCATCACCATCACCATCACCATCACCATCACCATCACCATCACCATCACCATCACCATCACCATCACCATCACCATCACCATCACCATCACCATCACCATCACCATCACCATCACCATCACCATCACCATCACCATCACCATCACCATCACCATCACCATCACCATCACCATCACCATCACCATCACCATCACCATCACCATCACCATCACCATCACCATCACCATCACCATCACCATCACCATCACCATCACCATCACCATCACCATCACCATCACCATCACCATCACCATCACCATCACCATCACCTTCACCATCACCATCACCATCACCATCACCATCACCATCACCATCACCATCACCATCACCATCACCATCACCATCACCATCACCATCACCATCACCATCACCATCACCATCACCATCACCATCACCATCACCATCACCATCACCATCACCATCACCATCACCATCACCATCACCATCACCATCACCATCACCATCACCATCACCATCACCATCACCATCACCATCACCATCACCATCACCATCACCATCACCATCACCATCACCATCACCATCACCACCACCATCACCATCACCATCACCATCACCATCACCATCACCATCACCATCACCATCACCATCACCATCACCATCACCATCACCATCACCATCACCATCACCATCACCATCACCATCACCATCACCATCACCATCACCATCACCATCACCATCACCATCACCATCACCATCACCATCACCATCACCATCACCATCACCATCACCATCACCATCACCATCACCATCACCATCACCATCACCATCACCATCACCATCACCATCACCATCACCATCACCATCACCATCACCATCACCATCACCATCACCATCACCATCACCATCACCATCACCATCACCATCACCATCACCATCACCATCACCATCACCATCACCATCACCATCAAAATGTCGAAAACAAACATTTTAGACCAAGTTATGAGCTAAATATATGAAATAATCTTATTTTCCGATTTTATGTTTTTGTTCAATTTCTGCACTCTTATGTGTGAATTGGACATATTATAATTTATTTAGTGATAAAACTCTGAAAATAGATTTTAGACCGAGTTATGAGCTAAAAATTAGAAATAATCTTATTTTCCGATTTCAAGTTTTTGTTCAATTTCTGCACTTTTATGTGAGGATCAGACATATTATAACTTATTTAGTCATAAAATGCCGAAAACAGACATTTTAGACCAAGTTATGAGCTAAAAGTATGAAATAATATTATTTTCCGATTTCAAGTTTTTGTTCAATTTCTGCACTTTTATGTGAGGATCAGACATATTATAACTTATTTAGTCATAAAATGTCGAAAACAGACATTTTAGACCAAGTTATGAGCTAAAAATATGAAATAATCTTATTTTCCGATTTTCAGTTTTTGTTCAATTTCTGCACTTTTATGTGTGATTTGGACATATTATATCTTATTTAGTCATAAAATTCTGAAAATAGACAATTTAGACCAAGTTAAGAGCTAAATATCAGAAATAATCTTATTCTCCGATTTTAGGTTTTTGCTCAATTTCTGCACTTTTATGTGTGGTTTGGACATATTATATATTATTTAGTCATAAAATGTTGAAAACAGACATATTAGACCAAGTTATGAGCTAAAAATATGAAATAATCTTATTTTCCGATTTTAAGTTTTTGTTCATTTTCTGCACTTTTATGTGTGGTTTGGACATATTATATATTATTTAGTTATAAATTGTTGAAAACAGACATTTTAGACCAAGTTATGAGCTAAAAGTATGAAATAATCTTATTTTCCGATTTGAAGTTTTTTTCAATTTCTGCACTTTTATGTGTGAATTGGACAAATTATAACTTATTTAGTGATAAAACTCTGAAAATAGACATTTTAGACCGAGTTATGAGCTAAAAATTAGAAATAATCTTATTTTCCGATTTCAAGTTTTTGTTCAATTTCTGCACTTTTATGTGAGGATCAGACTTATTATAACTTATTTAGTCATAAAATGTCGAAAACAGACATTTTAGACCAAGTTATGAGCTAAAAGTATGAAATAATCTTATTTTCCGATTTCATGTTTTTGTTCAATTTCTGCACTCTTATGTGAGGATCAGACATATTATAACTTATTTAGTCATAAAATGTCGAAAACAGACATTTTAGACCAAGTTATGAGCTAAAAATATGAAATAATCTTATTTTCCGATTTTAAGTTTTTGTTCAATTTCTGCACTCTTATGTGTGAATTGGACATATTATAACTTATTTAGTCATAAAATTCTGAGAATTGACATTTTAGACCAAGTTAAGAGCTAAATATCAGAAATAATCTTATTCTCCGATTTTAGGTTTTTGCTCAATTTCTGCACTCTTATATGTGAATTGGACATATTATAACTTATTTAGTCATAAAATTCTGAAAATTGACATTTTAGACCAAGTTAAGAGCTAAATATCAGAAATAATCTTATTCTCCGATTTTAGGTTTTTGCTCAATTTCTCCACTTTTATGTGTGGTTTGGACATATTATATATTATTTAGTCATAAAATGTTGAAAACAGACATATTAGACCAAGTTATGAACTAATACGAGATAATCTTATTTTCCGATTTTAAGTTTTTGTTCAATTTCTGCACTTTTATGTGTGAATTGGACATATTATAACTTATTTAGTCATAAAATTCTGAAAATAGACATTTTAGACCAAGTTAAGAGCTAAAAATTATAAATAATCTTACTTTCCGATTTTAAGTTTTTGTTCAATTTCTGCACTTTTATGTGTGAATTGGACATATTATAACTTTTTTAGTGATAAAACTCTGAAAATAGACATTTTAGACCGAGTTATGAGCTAAAAATTAGAAATAATCTTATTTTCCGATTTCAAGTTTTTGTTCAATTTCTGCACTTTTATGTGAGGATTAGACATATTATAACTAATTTAGTCATAAAATGTCGAAAACAGACATTTTAGACCAAGTTATGAGCTAAAAATATGAAATAATCTTATTTTCCGATTTTAAGTTTTTGTTCAATTTCTGCACTTTTATGTGTGAATTGGACATATTATAACTTATTTAGTCATAAAATTCTGAAAATATACATTTTAGACCAAGTTAATAGCTAAATATTAGAAATAATCTTATTTTCCGATTTTAAGTTTTTGCCCAATTTCTGCACTTTTATGTGTGAATTGGACTTATTATAACTTATTTAGTCATGAAATGCTGAAAACAGACATTTCAGGCCAAGTATAGAGCTAAAAATTATAAATAATCTTATTTTCCGATTTGAAGTTTTTTCAATTCCTGCACTTTTATTTGTGAATTGGACATATTATAACTTATTTAGAGATAAAACTCTGAAAATAGACATTTTAGACCGAGTTATGAGCTAAAAATTAGTAATAATCTTATTTTCCGATTTCAAGTTTTTGTTCAATTTCTGCACTTTTATGTGAGGATTAGACATATTATAACTTATTTAGTCTTAAAATTCTGAAAATAGACATTTTAGACCAAGTTAAGAGCTAAATATCAGAAATAATCTTAGTTTCCGATTTTACCATCACCATCACCATCACCATCACCATCACCATCACCATCACCATCACCATCACCTTCACCATCACCATCACCATCACCATCACCATCACCATCACCATCACCATCACCATCACCATCACCATCACCATCACCATCACCATCACCATCACCATCACCATCACCATCACCATCACCATCACCATCACCATCACCATCACCATCACCATCACCATCACCATCACCATCACTATCACCATCACCATCACCATCACCATCACCATCACCATCACCATCACCATCACCATCACCATCACCATCACCATCACCATCACCATCACCATCACCATCACCATCACCATCACCATCACCATCACCATCACCATCACCATCACCATCACCATCACCATCACCATCACCATCACCATCGCCATCACCATCACCATCACCATCACCATCACCATCACCATCACCATCACCATCACCATCACCATCACCATCACCATCACCATCACCATCACCATCACCATCACCATCACCATCACCATCACCATCACCATCACCATCACCATCACCATCACCATCACCATCACCATCACCATCACCATCACCATCACCATCACCATCACCATCACCATCACCATCACCATCACCATCACCATCACCATCACCATCACCATCACCATCACCATCACCATCACCATCACCATCACCATCACCATCACCATCACCATCACCATCACCATCACCATCACCATCACCATCACCATCACCATCACCATCACCATCACCATCACCATCACCATCACCATCACCATCACCATCACCATCACCATCACCATCACCATCACCATCACCATCACCATCACCATCACCATCACCATCACCATCACCATCACCATCACCATCACCATCACCATCACCATCACCATCACCATCACCATCACCATCACCATCACCATCACCATCACCATCACCATCACCATCACCATCACCATCACCATCACCATCACCATCACCATCACCATCACCATCACCATCACCATCACCATCACCATCACCATCACCATCACCATCACCATCACCATCACCATCACCATCACCATCACCATCACCATCACCATCACCATCACCATCACCATCACCATCACCATCACCATCACCATCACCATCACCATCACCATCACCATCACCATCACCATCACCATCACCATCACCATCACCATCACCATCACCATCACCATCACCATCACCATCACCATCACCATCACCATCACCATCACCATCACCATCACCATCACCATCACCATCACCATCACCATCACCATCACCATCACCATCACCATCACCATCACCATCACCATCACCATCACCATCACCATCACCATCACCATCACCATCACCATCACCATCACCATCACCATCACCATCACCATCACCATCACCATCACCATCACCATCACCATCACCATCACCATCACCATCACCATCACCATCACCATCACCATCACCATCACCATCACCATCACCATCACCATCACCATCACCATCACCATCACCATCACCATCACCATCACCATCACCATCACCATCACCATCACCATCACCATCACCATCACCATCACCATCACCATCACCATCACCATCACCATCACCATCACCATCACCATCACCATCACCATCACCATCACCATCACCATCACCATCACCATCACCATCACCATCACCATCACCATCACCATCACCATCACCATCACCATCACCATCACCATCACCATCACCATCACCATCACCATCACCATCACCATCACCATCACCATCACCATCACCATCACCATCACCATCACCATCACCATCACCATCACCATCACCATCACCATCACCATCACCATCACCATCACCATCACCATCACCATCACCATCACCATCACCATCACCATCACCATCACCATCACCATCACCATCACCATCACCATCACCATCACCATCACCATCACCATCACCATCACCATCACCATCACCATCACCATCACCATCACCATCACCATCACCATCACCATCACCATCACCATCACCATCACCATCACCATCACCATCACCATCACCATCACCATCACCATCACCATCACCATCACCATCACCATCACCATCACCATCACCATCACCATCACCATCACCATCACCATCACCATCACCATCACCATCACCATCACCATCACCATCACCATCACCATCACCATCACCATCACCATCACCATCACCATCACCATCACCATCACCATCACCATCACCATCACCATCACCATCACCATCACCATCACCATCACCATCACCATCACCATCACCATCACCATCACCATCACCATCACCATCACCATCACCATCACCATCACCATCACCATCACCATCACCATCACCATCACCATCACCATCACCATCACCATCACCATCACCATCACCATCACCATCACCATCACCATCACCATCACCATCACCATCACCATCACCATCACCATCACCATCACCATCACCATCACCATCACCATCACCATCACCATCACCATCACCATCACCATCACCATCACCATCACCATCACCATCACCATCACCATCACCATCACCATCACCATCACCATCACCATCACCATCACCATCACCATCACCATCACCATCACCATCACCATCACCATCACCATCACCATCACCATCACCATCACCATCACCATCACCATCACCATCACCATCACCATCACCATCACCATCACCATCACCATCACCATCACCATCACCATCACCATCACCATCACCATCACCATCACCATCACCATCACCATCACCATCACCATCACCATCACCATCACCATCACCATCACCATCACCATCACCATCACCATCACCATCACCATCACCATCACCATCACCATCACCATCACCATCACCATCACCATCACCATCACCATCACCATCACCATCACCATCACCATCACCATCACCATCACCATCACCATCACCATCACCATCACCATCACCATCACCATCACCATCACCATCACCATCACCATCACCATCACCATCACCATCACCATCACCATCACCATCACCATCACCATCACCATCACCATCACCATCACCATCACCATCACCATCACCATCACCATCACCATCACCATCACCATCACCATCACCATCACCATCACCATCACCATCACCATCACCATCGCCATCACCATCACCATCACCATCACCATCACCATCACCATCACCATCACCATCACCATCACCATCACCATCACCATCACCATCACCATCACCATCACCATCACCATCACCATCACCATCACCATCACCATCACCATCACCATCACCATCACCATCACCATCACCATCACCATCACCATCACCATCACCATCACCATCACCATCACCATCACCATCACCATCACCATCACCATCACCATCACCATCACCATCACCATCACCATCACCATCACCATCACCATCACCATCACCATCACCATCACCATCACCATCACCATCACCATCACCATCACCATCACCATCACCATCACCATCACCATCACCATCACCATCACCATCACCATCACCATCACCATCACCATCACCATCACCATCACCATCACCATCACCATCACCATCACCATCACCATCACCATCACCATCACCATCACCATCACCATCACCATCACCATCACCATCACCATCACCATCACCATCACCATCACCATCACCATCACCATCACCATCACCATCACCATCACCATCACCATCACCATCACCATCACCATCACCATCACCATCACCATCACCATCACCATCACCATCACCATCACCATCACCATCACCATCACCATCACCATCACCATCACCATCACCATCACCATCACCATCACCATCACCATCACCAGCACCATCACCATCACCATCACCATCACCATCACCATCACCATCACCATCACCATCACCATCACCATCACCATCACCATCACCATCACCATCACCATCACCATCACCATCACTAATAGACCTTGGGAAGAGAAAAAGCCTAACTTTTATTTCCCGTGAGACTCTATGCGGTGAGTTCCGTACCTAAGAATTGTATATTTCTGAACTCTATGGCTGGATTTTTATGGCCTTTTCACTATGCATGTTTTTAAAATTTATTGGAATGATCTGTTAATGGCTATATGTGTAACTGGGCCTCTTAAGTGTTGGGTTCTATACCTGTATTATCTATATATCTCTTAGCTCAATGGCCGAATTTTTGTGGATTTTCCGCTATATTTGTGTGTAGTATGTCACCGGACTGATGGATTTGGGTTAGTGTTCGGACTGATTATACATGCGTGTAGGACTCTGTAGTAAAAGGGTTCCATACTCAAGACTTTTTATGACTATATAAAAATAATATTTGAAACTAGACTTTTGGAAAGAAAAAGCCTACCATTTATTTCCCGTGGGACTCTATGTGGTGTGTTCCGTACCTAAGAGTTGTATATTTCTGAACTCTATGGCTGGATTTTGATGGCCTTTTCACTATGCATGTTTTGAAAATTTATTGGAATAATCTGTTAAGGGCTATAAGTGTAACTGGGCCTCCTAAGTGTTGGGTTCTATAACTGTATTATCCAAATATCTCTTAGGTCTGTGGCTGAATTTTCGTGGATTTTCCGCTTTATTTGTGTGTAGAATGTCACCGGGCTGTTTTGTGAGAGTCTGTCAATACGACTGGGATTTAAAAGTGGAGGGTTCCATACCGGAAAATCCCTAAGACATATGTAGGGGATATTCTCATGCTGTTCTGTCCTGGTGAATGGATTTGGGTTGTTGTTCGAATTGATTATACGTGCAAGTAGGACTCTGAGGTAGAAGGGTTCCAGACTAAGTTTTATTTATTATATTATATAATAAATAGTATTTTTTCACTAGATCTCGGGAAAAGAAAAAGGCTAACTTTTATTTACCTTGGGACTCTATGTGGTGGGTTCCGTACCTGAAAATTGTATATTTCCGAATTCTATGACTAGATTTTGATGGTCTTTTTACCAAGCATGTTTGTAAAATTTATTGGAATGATTCATTAGTGTCTGTAAGTGTAATTGGTCCTTCTAAGTGGAACGTTCTATACCAGTATTATCCGAAGAAATATCTCTTAGCTATATGGTTGATTTTTCGTAGATTCTCCGCTATATTTGTGTGTAGTATGACACTGGACTGTTTTGTGACAGTCTCTCACTACGACTGGGAATATAAGTGGCGGGTTGTAGTACAGATTCTCATGTTGTTCTCTCTTTGTGGTTGGATTTGGGTTGGCGTTCGGACTGGTTCTACTTGCGGGTGGGACTATGGGGTAGTGGGATGTTTTAATATATATTTTTAGCTTTACTTTTTTACAACTTATATATTTTATAACTAATCAGATTATTTCTAATTTTTAGCTCATAACTCGGTCTAAAATGTCTATTTTCAGAGTTTTACCACTAAATAAGTTATAATATGTCCAATCCACACATAAAAGTGCAGAAAATGAACAAAAACTTAAAATCGGAAAATAAGATTATTTATAATTTTTAGCTCTTTACTTGGTCTAAAATGTCTGTTTTCAGCATTTCATGACTAAATAAATTATAATAAGTCCAATTCACACATAAAAGTGCAGAAATTGAGCAAAAACTTAAAATCGGAAAATAAGATTTTTTCTAATATTTAGCTCTTAACTTGGTCTAAAATATATATTTTCAGAATTTTATGACTAAATAAGTTATAATATGTCCAATTCACACATAAAAGTGCAGATATTGAACAAAAACTTAAAATCGGAGAATAAGATTATTTATAATTTTTAGTTCTTTACTTGGTCTAAAATGTCTGTTTTCAGCATTTCATGACTATATAAGTTATAATAAGTCCAATTCACACATAAAAGTGCAGAAATTGAGCAAAAACTTAAAATCGGAAAATTAGATTATTTCTAATATTTAGCTCTTAACTTGGTCTAAAATGTCTATTTTCAGAATTTTATGACTAAATAAGTTATAATATGTCCAATCCACACATAAAAGTGCAGAAATTGAGCTAAAACTCAAAATCGGAAAATAAGATTATTTCTAATATTTAGCTCTTAACTTGGTCTAAAATGTCTATTTTGAGAATTTTATGATTAAATAAGTTATATATAATATGTCCAATTCACACATAAAAGTGCAGAAATTGAACAAAAACTTAAAATCGGAAAATAAGATTATTTCATATTTTCAGTTCATAACTTGGTCTAATATGTCTGTTTTCAACATTTTATGACTAAATAATATATAATATGTCCTAACCACACATAAAAGTGCAGAAATTGAGCAAAAACTTAAAATCGGAAAATAAGATTATTTCTAATATTTAGCTCTTAACTTGGTCTAAAATGTCTATTTTCAGAATTTTATGACTAAATAAGTTATAATATGTCCAAATCACACATAAAAGTGCAGAAATTGAACAAAAACTTAAAATTGGAAAATAAGATTATTTCATATCTTTAGCTCATAACTTGGTCTAAAATGTCTGTTTTCGACATTTTATGACAAAATAAGTTATAATATGTCTGATCCTCACATAAAAGTACAGAAATTGAACAAAAACTTGAAATCGGAAAATAAGATTATTTCTAATTTTTAGCTCATAACTCGGTCTAAAATGTCTATTTTCAGAGTTTTATCACTAAATAAGTTATAATATGTCCAATTCACACATAAAAGTGCAGAAATTGAAAAAAAACTTTAAATCGGAAAATAAGATTATTCCATACTTTTAGCTCATAACTTGGTCTAAAATGTCTGTTTTCAACATTTCATGACTAAATAAGTTATAATATGTCCAATCCACACATAAAAGTGCAGAAATTGAAAAAAAACTTTAAATCGGAAAATAAGATTATTTCATATTTTTAGCTCATAACTTGGTCTAATATGTCTGTTTTCAACATTTTATGACTAAATAATATATAATATGTCCAAACCACACATAAAAGTGTAGAAATTGAGCAAAAACTTAAAATCGGAAAATAAGATTATTTCTAATATTTAGCTCATAACTTGGTCTAAAATGTCTATTTTCAGAATTTTATGACTAAATAAGTTATAATATGTCCAATTCACACATAAAAGTGCAGAAATTGAACAAAAACATAAAATCGGAAAATAAGATTATTTCATATTTTTAGCTCATAATTGGTCTAAAATGTCTGTTTTCGACATTTTATGACTAAATAAGCTATAATATGTCTAATCTTCACATAAAAGTGCAGAAATTGAGCAAAAACTTAAAATCGGAAAATAAGATTATTTCTAATATTTAGCTCTTAACTTGGTCTAAAATGTCTATTTTCAGAATTTTATGACTAAATAAGTTATAATATGTCCAAATCACACATAAAAGTGCAGAAATTGAACAAAAACTTAAAATTGGAAAATAAGATTATTTCATATCTTTAGCTCATAACTTGGTCTAAAATGTCTGTTTTCGACATTTTATGACAAAATAAGTTATAATATGTCTGATCCTCACATAAAAGTACAGAAATTGAACAAAAACTTGAAATCGGAAAATAAGATTATTTCTAATTTTTAGCTCATAACTCGGTCTAAAATGTCTATTTTCAGAGTTTTATCACTAAATAAGTTATAATATGTCCAATTCACACATAAAAGTGCAGAAATTGAAAAAAAACTTTAAATCGGAAAATAAGATTATTCCATACTTTTAGCTCATAACTTGGTCTAAAATGTCTGTTTTCAACATTTCATGACTAAATAAGTTATAATATGTCCAATCCACACATAAAAGTGCAGAAATTGAAAAAAAACTTTAAATCGGAAAATAAGATTATTTCATATTTTTAGCTCATAACTTGGTCTAATATGTCTGTTTTCAACATTTTATGACTAAATAATATATAATATGTCCAAACCACACATAAAAGTGTAGAAATTGAGCAAAAACTTAAAATCGGAAAATAAGATTATTTCTAATATTTAGCTCATAACTTGGTCTAAAATGTCTATTTTCAGAATTTTATGACTAAATAAGTTATAATATGTCCAATTCACACATAAAAGTGCAGAAATTGAACAAAAACATAAAATCGGAAAATAAGATTATTTCATATTTTTAGCTCATAATTGGTCTAAAATGTCTGTTTTCGACATTTTATGACTAAATAAGCTATAACATGTCTAATCTTCACATAAAAGTGCAGAAATTGAACAAAAACTTTAAATCGGAAAATAAGTTTTTTTCTAATTTTTAGTTCATAACTCGGTCTAAAATGTCTATTTTCAGAGTTTTATCACTAAATAAGTTATAATATGTCCAATTCACACATAAAAGTGCAGACATTGAAAAAAACTTTAAATCGGAAATAAGATTATTTCATACTTTTAGCTCATAACTTGGTCTAAAACGTCTGTTTTCAACATTTTATGACTAAATAAGTTATAATATGTCCAATCCACACATAAAAGTGCAGAAATTGAACAAAAACTTAAAATCGGAAAATAAGATTATTTATAATTTTTAGCTCTTTACTTGGCCTGAAATGTCTGTTTTCAGCATTTCATGACTAAATAAGTTATAATATGTCCAATCCACACATAAAAGTGCAGAAAATGAACAAAAACTTAAAATCGGAAAATAAGATTATTTTTAATTTTTAGCTCTTTACTTGGTCTAAAATGTCTCTTTTCAGCATTTCATGACTAAATAAATTATAATAAGTCCTATTCACACATAAAAGTGCAGAAGTTGAGCAAAAACCTAAAATCGGAAAATAAGATTTTTTCTAATATTTAGAATTTTATGACTAAATAAGTTATAATATGTCCAATTCACACATAAAAGTGCAGAAATTGAACAAAAACTTAAAATCGGAAAATAAGATTATTTCATATTTTTAGTTCATAACTTGGTCTAATATGTCTGTTTTCAACATTTTATGACTAAATAATATATAATGTGTCCAAACCACACATAAAAGTGCAGAAATTGAACAAAAACTTAAAATCGGAGAATAATATTATTTATAATTTTTAACTCTTTACTTGGTCTAAAATGTCTGTTTTCACCATTTCATGACTAAAAAGTTATAATAAGTCCAATTCACACATAAAAGTGCAGAAATTGAGCAAAAACTTAAAATCGGAAAATAAGATTATTTCTAATATTTAGCTCTTAACTAGGTCTAAGATGTCTATTTTGAGAATATTATGACTAAATAAGTTATAATATGTCCAATTCACACATCAAAGTGCAGAAATTGAACAAAAACTTAAAATCGGAAAATAAGATTATTTCATATTTTTTTTAGCTCATAACTTGGTCTAAAATGTCTGTTTTCGACATTTTGTGACTAAATAAGTTATAATATGTCCAATCCACACATAAAAGTGCAGAAATTGAGCAAAAACTTTAAATCGTAAAATAAGATTATTAGTAATATTTAGCTCTTTACTTGGTCTAAAATGTCTATTTTCAGAATTTTATGACTAAATAAGTTATAATATGTCCAAATCACACATAAAAGTGCAGAAATTGAACAAAAACTTAAAATCGGAAAATAAGATTATTTCATATTTTTAGCTCATAACTTGCTCTAAAATGTCTGTTTTCGACATTTTATGACTTAATAAGTTATAATATGTGCAATCCACACATAGTGTGCAGATTTTGAGCAAAAACTTAAAATCGGAAAATAAGATTATTTCATATTTTTAGTTCATAACTTGGTCTAATATGTCTGTTTTCGACATTTTATGACTAAATAAGTTATAATATGTCCAATCCACACATAAAAGTGCAGAAATTGAGCAAAAACTTAAAATCGGAAAATAAGATTATTTCTAATATTTAGCTCTTAACTAGGTCTAAGATGTCTATTTTCAGAATTTTATGACTAAATAAGTTATAATATGTCCAATTCACACATCAAAGTGCAGAAATTGAACAAAAACTTAAAATCGGAAAATAAGATTATTTCATATTTTTTTTAGCTCATAACTTGGTCTAAAATGTCTGTTTTCGACATTTTGTGACTAAATAAGTTATAATATGTCCAATCCACACATAAAAGTGCAGAAATTGAGCAAAAACTTAAAATCGTAAAATAAGATTATTTCTAATATTTAGCTCTTAACTTGGTCTAAAATGTCTATTTTCAGAATTTTATGACTAAATAAGTTATAATATGTCCAAATCACACATAATAGTGCAGAAATTGAACAAAAACTTAAAATCGGAAAATAAGATTATTTCATATTTTTAGCTCATAACTTGGTCTAAAATGTCTGTTTTCAGCATTTCATGACTAAATAATATATAATGTGTCCAAACCACACATAAAAGTGCAGAAATTGAACAAAAACTTAAAATCGGAGAATAAGATTATTTATAATTTTTAACTCTTTACTTGGTCTAAAATGTCTGTTTTCACCATTTCATGACTAAAAAATTATAATAAGTCCAATTCACACATAAAAGTGCAGAAATTGAGCAAAAACTTAAAATCAGAAAATAAGATTATTTCTAATATTTAGCTCTTAACTAGGTCTAAGATGTCTATTTTCAGAATTTTATGACTAAAGAAGTTATAATATGTCCAATTCACACATCAAAGTGCAGAAATTGAAAAAAAACTTAAAATCGGAAAATAAGATTATTTTATATTTTTAGTTCATAACTTGGTCTAATATGTCTGTTTTCGACATTTTATGACTAAATAAGTTATAATATGTCCAATCCACACATAAAAGTGCAGAAATTGAGCAAAAACTTAAAATCGGAAAATAAGATTATTTCTAATATTTAGCTCTTAACTAGGTCTAAGATGTCTATTTTCAGAATTTTATGACTAAATAAGTTATAATATGTCCAATTCACACATCAAAGTGCAGAAATTGAACAAAAACTTAAAATCGGAAAATAAGATTATTTCATATTTTTTTTAGCTCATAACTTGGTCTAAAATGTCTGTTTTCGACATTTTGTGACTAAATAATCTAATGTCCAACCCACATATAAAAGTGCAGAAATTGAGCAAAAACTTAAAATCGTAAAATAAGATTATTTCTAATATTTAGCTCTTAACTAAGTCTAAAATGTCTATTTTCAGAATTTTATGACTAAATAAGTTATAATATGTCCAAATCACACATAAAAGTGCAGAAATTGAACAAAAACTTAAAATCGGAAAATAAGATTATTTCATATTTTTAGCTCATAACTTGGTCTAAAATGTCTGTTTTCGACATTTTATGACTAAATAATATATAATATGTCCTAACCACACAAAAAAGTGCAGAAATTGAGCAAAAACTTAAAATCGGAAAATAAGATTATTTATAATTTTTAGCTCTTTACTTGGTCTAAAATGTCTTTTTTCAGAATTCTATGACTAAATAAGTTATAATATGTCCAATTCACACATAAAAGTGCAGAAATTGAACAAAAACTTAAAATCGGAAAATAAGATTATTTCATATTTTTAGCTCATAACTTGGTCTAAAATGTTTGTTTTCGACATTTTATGACTAAATAAGTAATAATATGTCTAATCCTCACATAAAATTGCAGAAATTGAACAAAAACTTGAAATCGGAAAATAAGATTATTTCTAATTTTTAGCTGATAACTCGGTCTAAAATGTCTATTTTCAGAGTTTTATCACTAAATAAGTTATAATATGTCCAATCCACACATAAAAGTGCAGAGATTGAACAAAAACTTAAAATCGGAATATAAGATTATTTATAATTTTTAGCTCTTTACTTGGTCTAAAAAGTCCGTTTTCAGCATTTCATGACTAAATAAAATATAATATGTCCAATTCACACATAAAAGTGCAGAAATTGAAAAAAAACTTTAAATCGGATAATAAGATTATTTCATACTTTTAGCTCATAACTTGGTCTAAAATGTCTGTTTTCAACATTTCATGACTAAATAAGTTATAATATGTCCAATCCACACATAAAAGTGCAGAAATTGAACAAAAACTTAAAATCGGAAAATAAGATTATTTCATACTTTTAGCTCATAACTTGGTCTAAAATGTCTGTTTTCAACATTTTAGGACTAAATAAGTTATAATATGTCCAAATCACACATAAAGGTGCAGAAATTGAACAAAAACTTAAAATCGAAAAATAAGACTATTTCATATTTTTAGCTCATAACTTGGTCTAAAATGTCTGTTTTCGACATTTTATGACTAAATAAGTTATAATATGTCTGATCCTCACATAAAAGTGCAGAAATTGAGCAAAAACTTAAAATCGTA